>JAOPHQ010002718.1:27500-47013 GCA_030340625.1 Merluccius polli | reverse complement strand
ATAAAAAGTATGTAACTAATTACATTTTGTACATAATTGCATATACGTTGCTGGTACTTCACTTTTAATTTGTATTCATACATATATATATATAATAAAAATATATATATATAATAATAATAATAATAATAACCATAATCACAATCATAATCATAATAATAGAAAAATATGCTCAACATTTAAACTCACCGTAAACTTTGAGGGGATGTTCAGTGCTGTTGTGAGTGCTCACATCCCTCTCCTTATGTTGTCCACGACACATGTACTGTCCTGCGTGGACCAATGGCGCGGCGCGGAAAGACAGGGTGCTTCCATCAGGGGACAGAACCACTCTCTCATCTACTACCGGCTTACTGTCCCTGTACCACATGTACCTCCATTCAGAACTACCCTCCGCTCTGCAGGTCAGCTCCACACTCTCGGTGGGGAACATGTCTGACCAAGGTGTGTTTCCCTTTATGGTTGCTTTGGGAATATCTTGACGAGAAAAAGAGAGAGAGAGAGAGAGAGAGAGAGAGAGAGAGAGAGAGAGAGAGAGACAGAGACAGAGACAGAGACAGAGAGACAGAGACAGAGACAGAGAGAGGGAGACAACGGTTACTTTTTAGTGAATGAAAATTTACATTACAGAGAACGACAGTGAGAGAACGACAGTGAGGGAATGACAGTGGCAAACAAAGACCGAAGGCCAAGTGACTCACCTGAAATGGAAAGGATGTGATCTTGACTGTAGCCGGTGGTGAAGAGTGTAGGTGTGCCCCTCTTGGCTTTGCAAGTGTATGTGCCGCTGTTGTGAAACGATGTGGAGGGAATTGTAATGAGACTATGTTTCTCCGTGTGAACTGGAGTGCCGTTGTGGTACCACTGGTACTCCCATCCAGTGGAGACATCCAATGAACAGTTAACTGACACAACCTCCGCAGTGTATATCTTCTTGGCACTCGGGAACTGCGTTATTACAGGCAGTGGCGTATTTGCTAAGAGACATAAAAGACAGTTATGTAATACACAGATGTGTATGGAAGGGATAATGTACAGCTAGCCAGGCATTATTGCAAAATAAACCCAGACAGGGTGATACAAGACCCCGACTTATTACACTTACACGTACACTACTTACTAAAGAATAGAATAGAATCATTTGACACAAAATATAACAACCAAAAAATATTTTATTGATTTAAAAATGATTGTATCGCTTCTAGATCCGACGGTTGGAAATAGCGTCCATAGCAACGGTCTGCTATTCAGAAATAACAGACTGTATAATTACGTAATTGACCAATCAGAAACAAGTATTCAACAAAGCTGTATGATAAATACATTTAATATACAATTAATAATTACATTTTGCAGGCTACTCACCATAGACCTTTAACTGGACTGTGTTGCTGGTTTTGGTCTTAGCGGGTCTGCTCTTGTGTTGCCCAATACAGGTGTACTGTCCAGCATGCTCCTGTCTAGCAGAGCTAATGTTGAGAGAGGCTCCGTCTGACCCAACAGAGACATCTGGCTCCTGCAGCGCCACCTGGTGTCCATCTCTGTTCCAAGTATAGGTCCAGTCTGAACCGCCCGCAACGCTACAGCTCAGTGTCACCGTCTCCGAGGGGAAGACATCAGACCATGGTGTCTGCAACGCCGCCCGTGGAACAGGAATCTCTGCATGGAGAGAGCCATGTTCTCAATAACTATCACCATCATGGAGATAGCCATGTTCTCAATAACTATCACCATCATGGAGATAGCCATGTTCTCAATAACTATCACCATCATGGAGATAGCCATGTTCTCAATAACTATCACCATCATGGAGATAGCCATGTGCTCAATAACTATCACCATCATGGAGATAGCCGTGTTCTCAATAACTATCACCATCATGGAGATAGCCGTGTTCTCAATAACTATCACCATCATGGAGATAGCCATGTTCTCAATAACTATCACCATCATGGAGATAGTCATGTTCTCAATAACTATCACCATCATGGAGATAGCCATGTTCTCAATAACTATCACCATCATGGAGATAGCCATGTGCTCAATAACTATCACCATCATGGAGATAGTAGGTGTACATTAGTTATTACATTGTAATAAAGCATGCGTGTTATGCGTTAGTCAATTGTATATTGTCTACAATCATATTCTCACTTCTCACCTTCATATATCACAATAAGTTCACCATTTTAATTGTTTGATTAAAGATGTACAATTCTTACCGGTAAAGTTTAGACTCAGTGTGTTGCTGTCCTCTGTAGAGAACTGTGTGCTGCCTCGTGTGGCCATACAGGTGTACTTCCCACCGTCCGAGAGGCTAGGAGAGCTGATGTTCAACGTGTTTTTGCCGCTGTTAGCAGTAGGGTATAGATGTCCATCTTTTTTCCAATGATATTCCCATCCAGAGGAAACTTTCACTTGGCAGGTGAGGGACACAGACTCCCCCACATACAACTGGTCAAACCCAGGATCCTTCTCTAAGATCGGCCAGGGTTTGTTGCCTAAAAGTGACAATTTAACAAATGCAAATTAATTGAATAAATTAAATGGAATCACTTCAATTTCATTTGAATTGAATAAATGCAATATAATGAATTGAGTATAATCTGATTTGAATCCAATAAAAAATGAAATATGACAGTATGTAATTACATTTTGTACATAATTGCATAGACGTGGGTACTTCACTTTCAATTAATATTCATATATATATATAAATACAAAAAATATATAATAACAATAACAATAATAATACAAAAATTAATAAATTATATATATTATTACTATTAGTTTTGCACTGTCCTGTCAATGTTGCTGCTGTATCAGCTGAAAGTAACCTCTTAGTCTGTATTCATAATTAGCATTGGCATAATGATACTCACCATAGACCTTTAACTGGACTGTGTTGCTGGGTTTAGTTTGAACGGGTCTGCTGTATTGTTGTCCAATACAGGTGTACTGTCCAGCATGCTCCTGTCTAGCAGAGCTAATGTTGAGAGAGGCTCCGTCTGACCCAACAGAGACATCTGGCTCCTGCAGCGCCACCTGGTGTCCATCTCTGTTCCAAGTATAGGTCCAGTCTGAACCGCCCGCAACGCTACAGCTCAGCGTCACCGTCTCCGAGGGGAAGACATCAGACCATGGTGTCTGCAACGCCGCCTGTGGAACAGGAATCTCTGCATGGAGAGAGCCATGTTCTCAATAACTATCACCATCATGGAGATAGCCATGTTCTCAATAACTATCCCCATCATGGAGATAGCCACGTTTTCAATAACTATCACCATCATGGAGATAGCCATGTTCTCAATAACTATCACCATCATGGAGATAGCCACGTTCTCAATAACTATCCCCATCATGGAGATAGCCACGTTCTCAATAACTATCACCATCATGGAGATAGCCATGTTCTCAATAACTATCCCCATCATGGAGATAGCCATGTTCTCAATAACTATCACCATCATGGAGATAGCCACGTTCTCAATAACTATCACCATCATGGAGATAGCTAGCCTGGCTCCGCCCGCCTCCGTACTTCCGCTCAATTTTCATTTCACTTCAGTACTAAGGTCTGGCGGTGCTGTATGTTAGAACGATTTCTTTTCCCTCAAATGTGCCTTCCAATCAGCGAACAGGAGGCGCGGCCTGAGAACAGTGACGTAGCGGTCGTGCGCGAATTTCAGTTATTGAGCGGAAGTACGGAGGCGGGCGGAACCAGGCTAATGCTAATGCTCACTGCATCTGCCGTTTGTATCATAGACGTTTGTATACTGCGCGCAACGTGGTTTCTGGCGCATGAAATACGTCACGACCAAACGTTAGCGATTGGTTAAGGCAGATCCAGAGTGGCAGTGGGCAGAGCCAATAGGTTTTAAACTTCAACAGCACCCGCCTTCAAGTGAGAAATCGTTTGTCTCTATAGCAGTTCTAGACGAGTATGAATGAAATGAGTACGAAGGTCTAGTTAGGACTAGGCTAGGAGATAGCCATGTTCTCAATAACTATCACCATCATGGAGATAGCCATGTTATCAATAACTATCACCATCATGGAGATAGCCATGTTCTCAATAACTATCACCATCATGGAGATAGCCATGTCTGTATGAGGCAAACGTTTCATTTACATTTTGAATGTTAATTTAATTTAAAAATGTACATTCTTACCGATAACGTTTAGACTCAGTGTGTTGCTGTCCTCTGTAGAGAACTGTGTGCTGCCTCGTGTGGCCATACAGGTGTACTTCCCACCGTCCGAGAGGCTAGGAGAGCTGATGTTCAACGTGTTTTTGCCGCTGTTAGCAGTAGGGTATAGACCTCCATCTTTTTTCCAATGATATTCCCATTCAGAGGAAACATTCACTTGGCAGGTGAGGGACACAGACTCCCCCACATACAACTGGTCAAACCCAGGATCCTTCTCTAAGATCGGCCAGGGTTTGTTGCCTAAAAGTGACAATTTAACAAATGCAAATTAATTGAATACATTAAATGGAATCACTTCAATTTAATTTTAATTGACTAAATGCAACATAATGAATTGAGTATAATCTGATTTGAATCCAATAAAAAGTATGTAACTAATTACATTTTGTACATAATTGCATACGTTGCTGGTACCTCACTTTTAATTTGTATTCATATATATATATATATATATATATATATATATATATATATATATATATATATATATATATATATATATATATACAGTGTTGTAATGTAACGAAGTACAAATACTTCGTTACTGTACTTAAGTAGAATTTTCACGTATCTGTACTTTACTTCGTTATTTATATTTCTGACAACTTTTACTTTTACTCCACTACATTTCTTCACTAAAATGTGTACTTTTACTCCGATACATTTCCCATAACCATCTTCGTTACTCGTTACTACAAAATAAAAATCGAGTTGGTGACCTACATCCTGTTTATCAACCTCCAAGCGCGAAGAAAAAAAAAACACCGCGCGCGACGAAGAAGAAGATCTGCTTTGGCCAATCACCGGTCACAAATGACGAGATCAACAGTGGCGACATCAACCGGTATTTTAACCCAAACTGAAAGTGGCTGTTGTTTACTGTTGCCATGGCGACATGTCTTTTCCCAGACGAAGTGGTTTTTGTGCGTGTGTGTGTAAACGCCACGGCTACACCGGCATGCTGCCAATACTCTGGGGCGGCCATTCGTCCGGCTTTAGGCCGGACTGTCCGGACGCGTATTTGTCCTTTTTGAGACAACCCCGCCGGTCATAGGTCCGCCCGCGGGACGGGTCCGTGGTGTGTTACGATCGCGCGCGCGCGTAGGTCCGCGGTGTGTTACTATTGCGCGCACCCCCCCCCCCCCCCCCCCCCCCTCCTTTTCAACAACTCATAAATGGTCGCCCTACAATACTCTGATAGGATGTCACAGTGTGATTACGGTGTTTACATGTCTACAATAATGCCAATAAGACTGGAATACTCCACATGTCTTCATTCAGTATTGATTACTCGCACTATGGGAATGCTGTTTACATGGCAGTGTGTTAATCTGAGTATTACATCAGTATAACATCAGTCCAGTGTTGTCTTATGTGTACGACTTATATTTATTGTTATTTATTTAATTTTAATGTTGAACAAGTTGAAGCCTCTCCCCTGTACTGTACCTGGATATTACAGGAGCCAAAATACATTTCATAATCACAATTCTAACTGCTCACTTTGTTTAAATACTTTTACTTTTACTTCTAATACTTAAGTACATTTTATATCAGAAAATTACTTTTGGTACTTAAGTACAGTAAATGTCAGGTACTTTCAGACTTTTACTCAAGTAATATTCTAAAAGGTGACTTTTACTTCTACCAAAGTCATTTTCTGGTAAGATACTTGTACTTTGACTCAAGTATCGCTTTCAAGTACTTTATACAAGACTGTATATATATATATATATATATATATATATATATATATATATATATATATATATATATATATATATATATATATATATATATACAAAATATATAATAATAATAATAACAACAATAATAATAATAGAAACATATAGGCTATATATTAATTAATGTATTATTATTATTATTATTATTATTATTTTTGCAATGTCCTGCCAATGTTGCTGCTGTATCACCTGAAAGTAACCTCTTAGTCTGTATTCATAACTAGCATTGGCGATAATGATACTCACCATGTTCTCAATAACTATCGTACCATATAACTATCACCATATGGGATAATGCCCGACGAGGTGTCCAAACAGAAATTAATGGTCGACGCGGAGGCGTGAACCGCGGAGGACGGTTGCTTCCGCGAAGTCCCTTCATTTCTGTTAATGGACACCTCGAAGGGCATTATCCCGCTTATACCATGGTCACTAACGAAAGAAAGAAATATTTAATCAATTAATAATACTTTAATGTGTTTTAGAGTTAAAATCGTGAGTTTTTTATTTATTTTTACAAGTCGAGCGGCCTATTTAATATCTCCCGTATGCAGGCGTTGCCAAGCAACGTGGCCATATCGTCTCCATAGCGTCAACGTCTTTCCCAGGTGTACATAACACCAAAGATTATAGAGCGGGAAATAATAATCTATGATTAACACTTTTTAACCTACACCCTCCAACCAATCAGAATCGAGTATTCACCCAGACCATGGTATAAAACTATATAACTATCATGGAGATAGCCATGTTCTCATTATCACCATCATGGAGATAGCCATGTTCTTATTAACTATCACCATCACGGAGATAGCCATGTTCTCAATAACTATCGTACCATATAACTATCACCATATGGGATAATGCCCGACGAGGTGTCCAAACAGAAATTAATGGTCGACGCGGAGGCGTGAACCGCGGAGGACGGTTGCTTCCGCGAAGTCCCTTCATTTCTGTTAATGGACACCTCGAAGGGCATTATCCCGCTTATACCATGGTCACTAACGAAAGAAAGAAATATTTAATCAATTAATAATACTTTAATGTGTTTTAGAGTTAAAATCGTGAGTTTTTTATTTATTTTTACAAGTCGAGCGGCCTATTTAATATCTCCCGTATGCAGGCGTTGCCAAGCAACGTGGCCATATCGTCTCCATAGCGTCAACGTCTTTCCCAGGTGTACATAACAGCAAAGATTATAGAGCGGGAAATAATAATCTATGATTAACACTTTTTAACCTACACCCTCCAACCAATCAGAATCGAGTATTCACCCAGACCATGGTATAAAACTATATAACTATCATGGAGATAGCCATGTTCTCATTATCACCATCATGGAGATAGCCATGTTCTTATTAACTATCACCATCATGGAGATAGCCATGTTCTCAATAACTATCACCATCATGGAGATAGCCATGTTCTCATTATCACCATCATGGAGATAGCCATGTTCTCAATAACTATCACCATCATGGAGATAGCCATGTTCTCAATAACTATCACCATCATGGAGATAGCCATGTTCATATTAACTATCAACATCATGGAGATAGCCATGTTCTTATTAAATATCAACATTGTTTTTTGTATGAGGCAAACGTTTAATTTACCATCACCCACTTTTGAATGGTAATTGAATGTATAAGTAACAGTTAGTCGGTGTACATTTGTTATTACATTGTAATAAAGCATGCGTGCTATGCGTATATCGTCTATATTGTGTGATAAAAGCCCAGATCAAGCCATCAGTAGTTTCTTACCGTCCTCGGGGTCAGCCAGACACAGAGCAGCGACACCTGGCGGAGAGATGAGGAACTCACGTTGAAGCGCAAGGATGTGCGAGAAGTAGAAACGGGAATACTGGCGTTCATCAAGCGTCACGTATCGTGTAAAAGCATAATGTCTGTCGTAATGTGCTGCACCGCTTTAATCTGGGCTAGATTACAATTTATTAGTTCATAGTCGTGAAGACTTAGACTGATAGGCCCATTACTGCATCATGATCTCCGATACTGAGAGGCTCCTCCTCTGTTGTAATATAAAGACTCAATTCAAGAAAACAACAATAGTTTTAAAGAAATGTGCACAACACAACAACAAAAACATTTCTTTTTATTCTTTCTTGTTTAAGTAGCCTACAATTTAGGCTATTTGTGTAACTCGGCCTACTCTGTCGCTTTTTTCACCACATCCATCAATTGTGTTCAAAACTGACGAGTAAAGGCAAGACAATCACATTTTATATTTTTTTTTAAAAAAGTGGTAGGCTAAGTAAATAAAAGCAAACCGAGTAACTCACATATAACGCAGAAGAGTTCAGTTGTCTCCATTGTTGTGTGAGCCAGCAGTGGGTTGAGGTCACAGCTCAGCCTGCACACTGCAGGGAACCAGCAGCACACGTGGTGTGAGTTTCATTTCTAACTTCACCACAGCCTCTTCCTGTGTCTCTAAACTCATTATGTTTGAAGCAGGAAGTTTGTGTCATGCTAAACTTCATTTTTGTAAATGTGAGTCACTGAAATGAAGCCCATGTCACGAGAGTCTACAGAAACAAGTGTTAATGAATCATATACCAAAATGTTCTCAAAATGGCTAATATTCAGTTATACATAATATAAATAAATATATATATATATACCTCTTCTGATTTAGTAGGCCTGTATGTGGGGTACCATATCTCATGTTATAGGTGTAGCCACATCCGTCCACTTCCTCATCAGGGCCTACAACGTGTGCCTGCTCAGCAACACACGCACACACCCACCCACACACACACACGCATGCACACACGCACACACACACACGCCCACACCCACGCACACACGCATGCACACACGCATGCACACACCCACCCACACGCACACACACACGCCCACACACACACGCGCCCACACACACGCACCCACACACACGCACCCACACACACACACACACACGCACCCACACACAGTGTTGTAAATAAAGCAATAAAGAGCACACCCACCACGAAACCACATCAGCAAAAACATTGCTGATGCACGATCCTCCTCTTAGATTGTGCTGTTATTTTTGTTGGTTTAATATTGTAATTGTCATCATAAATGACCCCCTATAAACTCCAACAGGGTGCAAACGGGTGAGGATGGTGACACTGACTGATATTTGTGGTACTCATCACAAAAATGTACACAGAAAAACAACACAGAAGCGTGTCAGTGGAATTCAGATCAACGTATGTCAATATGTCAATCGATAGCTGTTTTTGTTTTGCATATTTGCTCCACTACACACCTACACACACCTAACCCCTCTCTACAGCTAGAGCCTCCTCCTCCTCCTCCTCCTCCTCCTCCTCCTCCTCCTCCTCCAAACAATTCCCTCATTCCGAAGACGAGAATGTAGTGGTTGACTTCGGTGTGCCTGTTTGGTCATACTGTGGCATTATAAGTCCATGCATCATACCATTGGAACAAATAATAAATGCAATAAAATACATAAAATAAATGCAAACTCTACATTTAGGGGGTGGGGGGAGGGGCACAGGGAAGGACCCCTCAGTTTGAAGGACCCCTCAGGTTGAAGGACCCCTCAGTTTGAAGGACCCCTCAGTTTGAAGGACCCCTCAGGTTGAAGGACCCCTCAGGTTGAGGGACCTGAGGCGTCCCCTCCCCCTCAGAATAGTATTGAAACTGCAGATCTACACAATCCAAGTGAACTGATCCTTCTGTTTTCAGACCTGATAATTCTGCTCTGTTCCTCTTTGTCTCGTCTGTATCCTCATATGCAAAACAGAGACAATAGTATCACCACATCCACGTCATACCAACACATACCAACAGTGGTGCTGATGAGACGCCTGACAGATCGGTGCCTGGTGTTAGACGACATGCACGCCGCTCTGCGTGATGAACTTCATCGGTACGAGGAGACTTTCTACTGCGAGGTGAGCGCACAGCGGAGCAGAGAGAAAGACAGAGTGTACTGTTTTATTCTCCACCCTCTTCCACATTTACACAAACTTCCTCATTTTCTAGTATTATTATTATTATTATATTGTTTGTGAGGAAATAAGGGAAGTGTTTGACGATGCCGACCGCTAACAGGAACACAGAGAGTAATGGAAAACAAAACAAAGTGTGGCTTTAATATCTTTAATATTGAATCAAGTCTTCGTAACGGTCCATGGGGACAGCGCAGGTTTTTATTAAGTAGAATACATAAACATTATGAACAGAGCCAGGATACAACGAACAAACTGGCGATACAAACCCCTGAAACACGAGAAACCAGAGCCTACATACAAAATATTGTGCTTTCAATGTATATGCTTTAAAGTCAGGGTTTCAGCGAACGCGTCCTTCAGGGATGGAGGCTGGAAGAGAGAGACAAAATCAGTTTTTTTAAAAAATGATGTATCTAGACACACACACACACACACACACAATGTGGACAAGTATTTAAGCGTATATTTGCATTAATTTGGGAAAAGATAATCACAAGAACACAGACACGTTTATTTTGTCTGAAATGCACGCTGTGGAAAAGAAAAGACACACACACACACACACACACACACACACACACACACACACACGCTCACCTTAAAACAACAACTTGACTCCGGCTGGTTCTTTGAAGGCACTGCAGGGACAGACAAAGTCAACACATGTTCATCATCATCATCATCATCATCATCATCATCATCATCATCATCATCATCATCATCATCATCATCATCTTTAAAAGACCTGGGGCCTTTTTAAATGCGTGCATTAGTGTATGTGGAGTGTATAGAATAGAAGAATAGAGAATAGAAAGCTTTTATTGTCATTGTACAACAGACATAGGTGCTGGTCCTAATATAGGTAATAGCATAGCATAATAAAACCACAATATAAATACAAAAATGATATAAGTATATAAATACAAAATACAAAAATACGTAGGGTATTCATAAAACGTGAATGCTGCATCTTGCTGGTGGTTGCATAGCAAATGGTAAGAGCCGGATGTTACATGACAGGATTATTGCACATTATTGCACATTATTGCACATAAGGTTATTGCGTGTGACACATAGGTAAGATTATTGCACAGGAAGTTTTGTGAAGGTAAAGTTATTGCACAAGAGAGATTTTTGCATGTTGGGGTGGGGGGGGGGGCTAACCCTAACCCTAACCCTAACCCTAACCCCTATCTTAACGGTGGTCATAAACCCTGCTGGCATTCAGTCTATTTCATTTCATTTAGTCACGTTTATTTATTCGTCCTTAAATGTTCATACTTGTCATGCTCGTACTCTCACCGTATTTATATTTATACTATATATATATATATATATTCAATCATATTAACAACAGACAATACTGTCATTGCACTGTTTATTGTTTACTTTTGTTTGAATTCTCTGAACACCGCACATGCACCGTACTCCTTACTCCTTAATTTTAATTTTAATTTAATTTAATTTAATTTAATTTAATTTAAATTGATGTACCTGTTCTATGTTCCTTCCACGTGTGTGATATATGTGTGTGTATATATGTAAATGCTACTGGATGCCAAAAATTTCCCAATGGGATTAATAAAGTATCAATCTATCAATCTATCTATCATTCAGGATGGTGATGGCTGGTTTAAGCAGTCAGACTGATAAGACTCGGGGGGGGGGGGGGGGGGGGGGGTGAGGCTGCACACCTGTGGTGCATGGGAGTAATTGAGGCACACAGGATAAATCAACTCATTGCCGCACACACACTCATAGAGAGAGAGAGAGAGAAATTGGACATGTCAGGATTCGACACCTGCTCCGGCTGTAACATCTTGCCCCCTCTCCAATAAACTGGTTAGTACAACATCTACCCGTGTTCCCCGTGTGTCAGAGGAGGAGCCCACAGCAAAGCCACTCAGGTGGCTTTGCGTGGCAGGGGTCGCCCTCCGCAGTGCGCCACAGTGTTGTGAAGAGAGGCTATCATGCGTGCGTGTGTGCGTTTCACACTTTTCGCCCGCGCTCTCCCTTGCGTCCCGAGATGCATCTGCTTCGCCTGCCGACTCATGGTAATGTGAAGAGTTTGGCTGACTCCGTACGGATGGTATGGAGTCATTTATAGAAACTAAGGCTGACATCACCACCCCCCCCCCCCCCCAGCCCAAAACCCCCTAGCCCCCCCCTCCACACACACACACACACACACACCCTTCGGTCCCATGCCTTTACGCGTCCCATGTATGGCTGTGTCCTGTAGGACCTTGACACCCACTGCGACTCCACCTCCCAAAAACACGCAGGCACGCACCCACACACACACACACTCGTTCACAGTGTTATAGGGTCCGACTGATGACAGGGAGAAACGGACCCCCAGGTCTGTAATGTGATGACGTCACCGTGTTGCCATGTTACCACTTTCTAGAGGAGGTGGCAGGAATGATGAGGGAAGGAGGGATGGTGGCCCCAGAAGGAGGTCAAGCAGAGCAGAGTGATACAATAAAAAGCACTAAGAGGAAGTCAACCTTCAAACTTCAGGTCTTACCAGATCCTTTTTTGAGAACACCAAGTTCTGCTTTCTGAAACCTCAGGTTTGCATACCTGATAGGACCATTTGCATACGGACTACCAGATCAAACCACAACCTTCACAGGCTTTGAACTTTTCAACCCCCCTTACCTAAATTAACATTGGCTGTACTTCTCACTCAAACCTGAGCTCATGGATATTAATTAGGGTGAGACCCCCACCAAACCCTCAGAATAACAGCTAATCACAGTCAGAGATGCGGTGAATAACTAATAAGTACATCAACAACTTCTCCAACTTCTTCAACTTCTTAGTCTTGACCAAGGAGACATCCCCTGTGCCCCTTACCTCTGGGTGTGTGGGTTTGTTTATTCTTCTTTCTCCTTGTCGGCCTCAGCAACAATGACCTCTGTTGGAGACACATGTAACAGTTTTAAAAGAGTTGCTGTTTGAGACATACCTATAAGCTCTGCTTTCCATTAGGTGTAGGGAGCTTCACCAGCTGGAAACCTGCTGCATGTACAGATCTATTCTATATTCAAGGGTGTCATACGCTGCTTTAAACTATTTCAAAGACCATATCTTGAAATCTCGAAGTGTAATTATTGGTAAAGGATCACTATTATTTAGTAATTCATACTTTTCAAACAATATATGTTCCATACGTTGGAGTCATTTTCCATATGATATTTAAAAGCACAGACATCGGTGATGATGTCCACGGTATCTTTGCTCTCAGGTTTGACCCGGTGACATCCTCATCTACATCTATATTTAAGTCGTCCTCATCTACCGAAGACCTCGTCTCCTGTGTCCTCTGCCTGCCGATACGTACGTTTGACCTCCAGCTTGCAGCTGACCGTGGCCGTCCCCTGCTCGTTCTTGGCTCTGCAGGTGTAGACGCCGCCGTCGAAGCTGCAGGGCTTGCGGATCTCCAGGGAACAGACGCCCTGGTTGGAGATCTGCCGGAACTTGGGGTCGTCGCCGATCACCATCTGGTTCTTCAGCCACTCCACCTTAGGCTAGGGAGGAGGGGGGGGAGGGGGGGGAGGGAGAGGGAGAGGGGGATATATATATAATATAGTTTATACTTTCTAAATTACGACAGCAACAAAACAGGGAACTGTTGCACTGCTGTAAAAAATAAAGTGTGTGTGTTTTGACTGTAATTACTGAGGCCCTATGCATATAGGCTATATTTTATTAGTTATTTTGTTACATTTAGTTATGTATTTGTTTTGATCATTATTTGCACTATATTATATGCACAATGTAGTTTACTTAAATTATTTAAATTATTATTTATTTATTTCTAAGAGATATTGGCTTTAAAATTTAGCTATTTAGCTAGCTAGCATAGTGTTTAGCAGACTTACGTTGATTATTACGCGGCCTTGTTGAATCCTCGATTCTGATTGGTCAACTCCGGCATTCTACTATTCTATTCTGCCGTTCCGAATAGCAGACCGTTGCTATGGATAACTGACCGTTGCTATGGATAACCGACCGTTGCTATGGATAACTGATCGTTGCTATGGATGACAGACCGTTGCTATGGCCGCCATTTCCAACTGTAGAACCAGAAAACAGACTTTAGCGGAAGCAATAAAATCATGTTGTTGTTGTGTTTTATGTCTGATTATTGCTTTCTTGAGTAAATAGCCATGCAACAAGCAGGATAATTTACAGCGAGCCGGTTATTATTATGACATAAACCCCTGCAGGGTGATTCAGGACCCCTCTGCGGATAAAGACCGGTCGCTGTACATCATCCCCAGAGGCTAATCCTCGAATACGTCCCAGATTGGTTCTGGTTTCGTTCAGATCTGTGATCTGGGGGACAGGACGTCTCCGGGTAGACCGGGGCACAGAGACGTGACGTAAGGCCGCCGCTCCGTATCTTCTCATCGGCTCCGCCGGCCGCTCGTCTTCCAGCGGGCCGCGGGCTCAGTGCTGACTGTCGCGAACCACGGGTCGAATTGGGAGAAACCCAAGCCCTTTTTCCTGACCCGGGGAATGCACGTCTCTCGGTCTCGGTGACATTCCCTGTGCTACGCATGGCCTTTCCCAGCAGCGCCCCCCCCCCTGCTGTGCTTTCCATACCTCCGGGCCGGCAGCATTCTGCTTATTCCGCCTGCCTGGTCCCCGCTTACCGGGTCACGATGTGCGGCGCCCCGCAGGGCACACGCCGGTACCCTGAGTGACCCCCTTGAGGACCTATTACCTCATTAGGCAGCTCTAAATAGGTTCAACTGGGTCAGGATATGTAGGCTATTATATATTTAAGTGATGCCACACAGCTTATCTTTTATTAATAATACAATCATTTAACAAGATACATCTCACGCAAATGGGTCCACCAGTGTTAGTTTGATTGCATTGCTCGACAGCAGCACTTAAACACCCCTCCATGTCTGTATTTTTATTTTGCCAGTTATTCGCTTATTTCTGTGTATGTATTCAACGCTGTAGTAATGTATAATGTATCTCCAATGTACATGCTTTGCTTACAATTCGTAATTCAACGAACAGCCGCTGAAAGACCAAAATAAATGATGGAGGAATTCATGAGAAGGAAGGAATGTGAATTAGTCCAGGTCCTAGTTTCTCATTTCTTTACAGTCTTAATATAGACGGTGTGGGGGGGGGGGTGACTGTCGGCTATAAGGGAACACTGTCATTTAACACCCAAACATTGTCACTTGGCCAGCGATAAATTAAACTATCTATATTACCAAAACCCCCAACATGCAGAGAGATGTCCAACATATCCCTCAATGCTCACAGTCTTTTGCTTCTCTACCTTTCTCTCCCGTTGTTATATTGGATTAATCTCCTTAGTTACCCAATCTGTAATATTGGGTAACTAAGGTATTCAGCGGCACACATCTGTACAAAAAGTTGAATAACAGCAACAACAATAAAATAGGGATAAATATTACAAATCGGAACAGGAAAGTAAAACATGGAGACGTGTTCAGTGCAAATCTTATTAAAACGGTGTTTTAATACGTGTATGTCAAGTAGTGATATACGCCGCCGCGTCTGTCTCATACCACGTTTTTACTGCAAGTCTGTTTGAAGTCACGGTAGAGAGCCGCACACACACACGCACGCACACATACACACACGCACACACACACACGCACACACACACGCACACACACACACACACACACACACACACACACACGCACACACACACACACACACACTCGTCCGGTGGCCAAAATATCCTGCTGTGACACGCGCACATCACCACCTAGCGCCCGGGCACAACACCCTATTCTTATCTCCCTGCCGCTCGACGCGCTGTTGGCTCTTTTGCGAAATGCCATTCTCCCGCCGCTTCCCCACATTGCCACCTCCACCTGCACGGCGCAGGGCCTCTCTGTTTTAAGAGACTGCGACGGAGAGAATGAGTTTCAGAACTCGTTTCAGACGGAAAATACAGAAATAGATAAGGTAGGGCCCCACTATGGCATCTTCTAAATGCAGCTGAATGTGTGTGTGTGTGATGTGTGAATGCAGCTGTGCTCCTGTGCGTGCACAAACACACACATACGCACACGCACACACGCACACACGCACACACACAGACATGCACAAGCACACACACACACGCAATATGCAGAATTGGAGATACTGCTGTTGTATATCTATTCTATCCTATGGAGTACAAAATATGATTACAATCAGTTGATGATCTAACAAGCTTGAGCCTTGAGACTCGAGCCTCCTGGAAACAGGAGACCGATTGGTTAAAACACACTCAGCTCAAGGTGTGCTGCAGCACCTGCAGTGTATTGACCAATCACAGATAGATAAGACTTCAATAAGGGGCCCAATAAGGTGAGCATACAGCCGCCATCGCCAGAACGGCACAGTAAAGAATACGAGGAAAAAGGACACATACAGGTTTTGAGGAGCCCCACAGCTGTCCCTGAAATGTGATTCCTGGTAGGCTTACAACATACCCCCCCCCACACACACATACACACACACACATACACACCCTTACACTGTAAGGACTTCTCTGCACGAGTTGCTTAAGAGTCACATTGAGGCATGCTTAAGGGTAGACCTCATCATCTTCACATGGAGATTCATCAGCCGTGTCACACGCACCCTGGCATTCCCTCTCACACACACACACACACACACACACACACTCCCTGCTCTCCACATACTATGTTCCCACCCTCCACCTTGCCCTCCCAACTATCCCCCGTCAACAAGACGGCGGTAAAGATAGGTTTAGCCAGAGATCGAGCGGCCGGGAGAGAGAGCGCCACGCGACGACATACCACAACCAGCGGACGCTTCTGTGCTCAAGAAGCTCCTTATGGCCGCAACGTTAATACCTCATTTGAGTGGCAATAAAACACACACTTTAGGGCTTATTTGTGCTGCTGTAAGCACAAAAGGCAAACATAATAAACTAACTTGGATGTCATATATTTGCATAATTAGATTTAGAGTGATCTCATCGGTGTATATATATATATATATATATAAAAATTATTATTATTTATTTATTTATTTTAAATTATTATTATTTTTTAATATATATATATATATATATATATATATATTTTTTTTTTTTCTCATCTGTGTGTATATATATATATTTTTTACATTTTTTAATTATTTTTTTTTAAATATAGTTTCTAGTCCTGTGTTAATGTGTGGTGTATACTTGTGTATGGTATGGTATTAGTTGAGATGTCCATTTAATTGAATTTGTGTTCAAAACATTACATCACACCGAGTCAAAGACACCTGAGGGTTTGAAGATTAACGTTTCTAAACCGACCAATAAGCTGGAGATCTGACCCTCAGTCGAAGAGCGAGACAGTACCCTGAGAGAGTACACTGAATACAGGAGGACCGGCGCACAGCAAGCAAGCGAGCGTCAGATCACCAGAGCTTTCCCCAGACTCCCAGCGCTATGCTACGCTAAGCTGTGCATTGTTGGTCCGTGCTCCAGCCAATTACGTTAGGCCTCCAGCAGCGCCGCGTCCATACGGCACAATCCCACTTCTGAATGCCGGCCAACGTGTGCAGCAGCATGTCTGTCAGCAGCTATTAGACAGGGTATGCCGAAAAGATCATTGTCATCCCGGACATTTAATCACAGAGTCGAGCATAAACACGTGTCGCGTGTGTGTGGGTGTCACACCGGGTGTCACAGTAGATGTAGAGGAATTCAATTTCTGTTAGCGGTTTACTTTGGATCGGTTAAAGCTTATTTACTTTGTGCACACGATAAATTAAAATGTAGACGCCGCACTTTTTATAGACACGTTCACCTTTATAACACACACACACACCCACACACACACACACACACAGACGCACACACTTTAAAACGTGCGTAGCGCTTTATCGATACACATGCGTTATTTTATTACACGTATGTTACAGGTGAGCGTACCTTTGGGGATCCGCGCACGGCGCACAGCAGCTTGGTGGAGTAACCCACTGTGGTGGCGTGGTCGCTGAGCGGCGCCGTGAACTTGGGGGCCTCGTTGAAGTCGTGCTCCTTGTACTCGGGGGGCTTGTAGTCGATGCCTGCCACACAAAAAAGTCACCGGGACACGGACAGGTGAGGACGGATAGGAGGAGACATGGAGAAGACATTTTGCCACAATTTCCCAGCTTGGGATCAATAAAGTATATCTATCTATCTATCTGTGGCGCACCTGGGGCCGCTACAGAAACACCTGCTGCCACAACGCCGCTCTCAAGGCCCAACACACACAGAGCGCGAATTTCGCTTTATAGTCGAAGCGCGACCCAAAAAAGAAAGATACTCATCTGTTTTTTTAACAGAGCAAAGGACAGGGATCGGTATTTAGGACTATATTTGTGAGGCAAAAAATGCTCAAACGTTATTTTGCGTCTGTTCTGACACGTGCCTTGTGCTTTGGGTCGTCGCGGTCTCATCGAAAGATAACACGTGTGTATGTGATACACACATACACACGTGCGCACACACACTCAGTGACTTAAAAGTCAAAGTCAGTTTTAGTGTCAATTTCCGCAACAATACATACACAGACATACTGAGGAATTGAAATTTCGTGACTATCCGTTCTCCCTGACAACACAGAGTACAGATAACACTGAATAAAAAAAAAACAAAGTCTTAATGTAAGAAATATTAAAAGTATTAAAATGATTGAAAGAAAGTATTAAGAAAAATATAAAATATACTATTCATGTGCAAAAAGTAGCAAAAACAGTAAACAGTAAACTCTAAATATAAGATATAAATACATAAATAAAGACTTGTGACTAGTGACTTGACCACTTAATACAATATATCTCCATCCAATACATGCTAATACGTCTAATACATCTAATACGTCTAATATATACCATCTATACGCGCTGTACGGGTATTTCACGACGACCGCCGGGTGTTACCTATTTTCTGGATGGTTGCGATGTCCGTCGTCTCGGCGCACTCCTCGCTGATGCCCACCTTGTTCTCGGAGAACACCTTGAAGGTGTAGGAGTTGCCCATGATGAGGTCTGAGACGGTGGCGTTTAGCCTGTGGTAGTGCTCCAGCACCGTGTACCAATCCTGGGCAAAAAAGAGAGAGGCAAACAACGCACGTGATGTTAGCTTAGCGTAGCACATTAGCATAGCACGACACGCTAACCCTAACCATGGAGGAGATCGACTGCCGGCACGGAGGACGGATCGGTTGAGAGATATTTCGATTTCCGCCGATTTCACGGGTGCTAAAACGATGATGTCTCCGTTTTGCATTGAGCGAGTCCATTGCATGAGGTGGGGGAAGGTGTGAGGTTTTAATGTGGACAAGATACTGATATCCTTAAGGTAGCCAGCGAAATAATTGGCGCGCAGCAGCTTTCTTTGGCAGATATCTATGACAGACAAGTTTTGCCGAAGGCACGGTCCATCTTGGCCAGCAGCACTTGGAGGACTTCGCTCCTCTCCCTTCTGGGTGGAGGTTCAGGTCCCCCAGGGTCAAAAGCAATGGGTTCAACTTGTCCTTTGTTCCAAGTGCAATAAGTGCGCT
>JAOPHQ010002718.1:0-22500 GCA_030340625.1 Merluccius polli | reverse complement strand
CAGGTTTTGGCCATTAACTCTTGTTTTACATAGAGACTTCACGACTCTAGTTAGTGCACCGCATGTCCTCCTGTGTAATTACATGTGAAGAGCTCTTTTCCAAAACGCAATAAACACCAAATTTAAAAAAAAAAGAGTTTATTATGCCATTTTGCTGTTCACTGAACCTATTCACTGCTCCATCAACATTTAATGCCAAATCACTATATTTCCTTGTTTAAAATGTACTGCAAGATGCCGTTTCTATCCAAAACATGTGTGGGTCTAGGTAAAAAAAATGTATTTTCCATGAAAACTGTCAAAATGGATTTATTGCGTTTTGGAAAAGAGCTCTTCATGTGTTTGTACGGTAATCATGAGGCATTTGAATATGTGATAGTAGTTCGATGAGGTCGTAACGGAGGTGTCACACGGCCCTGCCAAGACGAGTCTGCTACTTAACAGTAGTGTTGGGCGCACCCCAGCAGCACGTATGCATTAAAGCTAATGAAAGGTCTTGTCAGCACCGGTGGGATTTATGCGCATACAGCTGTGGAGTCCATCTCTGACGTTGGCACAGAGACGCACCTTTGCACCCGCCGCCGTGCAACATGAGCACGGGCGCCACGCTTTGAAACCTCCGTACAAAAACCACAGAGGAAACCCCCCTTCTGCCGCGGTGACTTTAACCATCTGAACCGCTACCCCTTTTAAATCCCTATACCCTAACCCTAACCCTACATGTCAACTTGCTCAGCGTGTCACACGAAATCAAACCGTCGGTATGGAAATCAATGTGTTCTCAAAAAAGATATATTTCTTCTATCGATGACTTATCGATGACTGTATATATATATTATATTGTTTATATTTTAATACTTGGTTTCTTATCTTCCTATATTTTTTATATATATATATTTTTCTTTTTTACTTAATTGTTTATTCTGCACCAAGTCGAATTCCTTGTAGGTACAAACAATAAACCTGATTCTGATTCTGATTCTGATTCTAGATAGAGAGAAGGCCTATTTCTGCTTGTTTTTTATTTCAATGTATTTCTTTGTGGGCGTAAACGTAAAAACTCACCGACGACCTCCCGGATGGGGACGGGCTCCACCAGGGCGCAGGCCTCGCTGCGGCCTCCGGCGTTGACCGCCACCACGCGCACGTTCAGCCGGTCGCCGGTGGTCAGCTCCTTGATGCAGAGGCGGTTCGCCGGGGTCAGCTCGCTGTTGGCCACGACCCAGTCGGTACCTGCAATAGAGGACCACACGCACGCACACGCACACACACACACACACGCGCGCGCGTTAATAAGATAAAACGACGATGATCTGACTCTCATATATATGAAGAAATGCATTTTTTGTTTGCCATGGATACAGTCGCTGTTGTTGTCTTTGTTTTCATCTCAACCCGCTCGTAAATACTGGCTAATCGGGGCAGTGTTGTGTTTTATTGCATGACGACATGAGTTTACAAACAAATTGCCCATAAGGGGTCCTGCTGGCGCGCGGACCGGCCCGCCGCTGTCACCCGAGAGAGAGAGCGGTTTCTAAAAGCGGCGTCCTGGGATACGGTGACAGCGGAGCCAAACGCCGTCCACCCTATACGGCCTTGGCGGGGCGACAAGTCAATCTGTCCCCTGACACTCTGGGGACAGGTGCGGCCCCGCGCACGCACACACACACACACACGCACACACACGCACGCACACACACACACACACACGCACACACACGCACGCACACACACACACACACACACACACACACACACACACACACACACACACACACACACACACTTGCAGACACACATACACACACACACAACACACACACACACACACTAAATACACACACACCCACACACACCCACACACACACACACACACACTCACACACACACACACACACACACACACACACACACACACACACACTTGCAGACACACAACACACACACACACACACACACACACTAAGTACACACACACGTTGCCACTGACTTGAGTCCAACACCTACTTCCTTCCTTGCAGTACTCCACAGTGTATCCGTCCAGACCCGAGTCTCCCACGGTCTCTGGCGGTCTCCACTTCACGGTCAGGGTGGTGTTGTTCACATCCTCCACCACGACATTCAGAGGGGCGCTGGTGGGCTCTGGTGGGGGGGGGGGGGGGGGGGGGTTATGAATATATAATGATTAGAGGCTGCAATACATGCAGGATATAATGGATTTTCATACATAGGATTGAATAAGGACATAACTTGTATTATGAAAATATTAGTGCTGAATGAAGTGTCTGACGAATCCTATTTTTCATTTCACTCACTTTTCATGTACATACCTGTACTTTAAATTCAGGAAATACTATTGCATTCTTATCTTTTTGTCCAATACTTTATGTGTATAGTTTCTAGTAGATATACAGTAGATCATTGTTTTTGTAGCTATTGATATCACACGATATCAATATTGATATCACATGATATCAATACCTGCAGGAGGAGGGGGTGTAGGGGCCTTGGGGGGCTCTTCCACTGGAGCGGCTTCGGCTGGAGCGGCTTCGGCTGGCGCGGCTTCGGCTGGAGCGGCTAAGCATTAGAGAAGCGGTTCAGTACATGTTTTTGTCATCAGCAGCAGCAGCAGCAGCAACCTGCAGGATCTGTTGTCTGTCGCCAACAACGGGACAATGTTAGGGGCCGCGATGTTAGCGGCCACTTTCACTTCCAAATATTGCATTGGCCATTTCAGAAATGGCCGAGAGATCATTTTACAAAATGTTCTCGAATACAAGAATACAATGATTTGGATAGAAGATGGCCTTTTTTTGTTAAATTACAGCTGGAGCAAAGCGTGGTGGTTTAAAATGTGTTAGCGTGGCGTTATGCGGTTTGAGGTGTCTGTGGGTCAAGAGGGGTCGGTTGGGGATTGGTTCTGTGGCACATTTTTTACCGTCGGCTGGAGCGTCTGCAACAGCTTCTGTAACAGCTTCTGTAACAGCTTCTGCGGCTGCTGCGTCTGTAGCAACTTCTGCAACAGCTTCTGCGGCAGCGTCTGTAGCGGCGGCGGCCGCGGGTTCGGCGGGGCCTTCCTCACCGGCGGCGGGGGCATCAACAGCAGCAGCAGCAGCGGCGGCGGCGGCCGCTAGCGTTCAGATTAGGGCCGTTAGGGAAGCGCACGGCGTGAGGGGTCATACTGTGACAGCATGCAAGCCGGTCGGCGGTTTTACCACCGCGACCGTACGGAAAAACCGTAAGCAGCAGACGAGCGGGTTGTTGAGTCCGGAGGACGGCTGTTGGGTATTTCTATGTGTCTACTTGGACGTTCCTGTACATCTCCAGGCGTCACAAATAGACACGGTTGAACCAGACCACCCGGCTGGATGTCACCAATGGCATCTAAGCAGCATATTGAAAAACTTGTATATACATATTTGTGCTGAGACAGATATGTGTGTGTGTGTGTGTGTGTGTGTGTGTAGAGGTTATGGGAAACATGTTACAAGCAGGAGAGGCTTATAAACAATGACTCCCGCGCATGACAGCACATACTAACACGCAATGTGTGTCCGCCACCTGGCAGACGCACATTGCGTGTTAGTATTGGGGTGAGTGGAGCGCCTTGATTGACAGCCGTGGTGGTGAATCAAGGAGTGTGTGAGTGATGAGTGAGCATTTAGCAGGGTTCGGATCCTCATTGAGGTTGAATAGAGACGCCTCCGTAGGCGAAGGATGGATGATCCTCAAATAGCGAATTGTAGAATCATGACGGACGACAAGACGAGAGGACTGGACGACAAGACAAGGGAGCTGGGCGACAAGATGGGAGGGCTGGGACGACAAGACGAGAGGCTGGATGACAAGTTGAGACGACTGGATGACAAGATTTAGAGAGCTGGACGACAAGACGAGAGGGCTGGACGACAAGTTGAGAGGGCTGGACAACAAGACGAGAGGGCTGGACAAGAAGGAGAGGACTGGACAAGAGGGACAGGACTGGACAAGAGGGAGAGGACTCCAGAGATTGTTTCACTTCCATTGCAGAAACATTTGCATGAACTGTAAGTCAGCGATCGATCTATCCGTAATATCTTACCATAGCAACAAAAGCTGTCTTTGCCATCTCAACAAAGTGGTATTTTGGTCACAAGAAATGACCTTTTGACAACATTGATGTCATAGCGAGAACATGATGCCGTACAACAGGGCCCAAGCGAGGGATCGGGGTCCCCAGTGCTTGGCCATGTTACCGGTGTTAATTAGCAGTTAACACTGTCACTTATACCCCTGGGTAACATGACCACACCAGAGGGAACATGATCTCTCCACCGCAGGCCTTTTCTATTAAACCCTCAAAACGGTTATTATCAAATAAACTGTAGTGTCGACGCTTCAACAGCTGACTCTAGGCACATATATTTTATGAGGTCTGGCCTCAGTATCAATGATACCGCTATATATACAGTAGGGAATACAGTAATAGCTGATATTCACATAGAGCCCATCTAGGTCAATGAAACACAATGCTGACCAGACTCCCCAACAAATACTAAATACAAACAACTTGTTAACCAGACATCTGAAAAAAACAAAGATGCTAATGAAGGGAAAGTTTTCTACTGATTTCTACAAATGCATGAGTTAAGCAGAAACAACTGGCTGACATCTCCTGCCTGCTTCTGGCAGGAGGAGATCTGAGCTGGACATTTAAATGTATTTCATTTGGTAATAATCCCAACGTTAAAACAAGAGGCATAGGCTTAATCAATTTAACACAGGCCTATTTAACAAATCAGCATTTCCTATCGGACTGAGCATCTTTAGCAGGCCTAGGCCATGTGACTGCATTTCAATTAAGAAGTTACGGAGTTAAGAAGTTAAGAAGTTAAAAAAAGTTATAAGTTAAGCAGTAAAATGAATAAATGCATCAAGAAAAGCAAGTAGATATGTTTTTAAAGATCCTTCCTGCAACTTTGCAGGACAACCTCCCTTATTAAAGGTGTCAGCCTCAGGACTTGAGGGACTGGTGACAGACCAGCAGCACTACCTTCTGGAGCGGGGGCGTCCTCGGCCGGTGCGGCCTCGGCGGGTGCAGGCCTCTGCGGGTGCAGCCTCTGCCGGTGCAGCCTCCTCGGCCGGTGCAGCCTCAGCCGGTGCAGCCTCCTCGGCCGGTGCAGCGGCCTCGGCCGGTGCAGCCTCTGCCGGTGCGGCCTCCACGGCCGGTGCGGCCTCCGCCTCAGCAGCTGGGGCCTCTACCGGCGCGGGCTCGGCGGCCGCTTCGGGCGCATTCTCGGCCGCCTTCTTGACCGGGGACTTTTTGATGGGTGCAGGCTTGGCTGGCATGGTGCTGAGTACCCTGGGGGGGGGGGGGACTGCCAGTCAACTGAATGAGCTTGCCAGCAGCGGGGACGTTATGTTATATATGTGTGGCTCCGCCTCTTCTATAGTGTCAGTCAGCCGGAGAGACCCTCCTCTGGACCTCCGAGCCAAACATGCACACACACACACACACACACACACACACAGTGGAGATAGGACCACACACCGAGCCACACACTGTGATGCACGCACAAGAGATCTGGCACCACCTATTGAGGGCCTTGTGGAACAAGCGTGATACGTAAGTAGATAAGATATATATAGGTCTCATACACCCCCCCCGGCTGCAAGGCCGCAGACAAAAACACGCGAGCCCACGTGTCGATGTGAAAATTGGCATGAATTTATTGAGTGTCCACAGAGCAATGTTAGACATATGGGATCCGTGTGGTTACAGAAAACATGCCGTGAACCCACGTTAGGCCCCCCCCCCCCCCCCCCCCCCCCCATCAAGCCAAGTGCGTCTTCCTCATTAGAGGAGGAAGAAAAAGAAAAAAAAACCACAAGAAAACAACTGGACCCTCCTCTCGTCCCCCACGGGGCGCCGCATCGTCTCCATACTTTAGTAGTGATTGTTGTCGCAGACACGCTGATTATTTACAGTGTTTACAATGAGTCGATGCTTCTGTACAAAAAGGGAGCAGGGAAGGCTTTACAAAGACTTGCATAAGGAAAAACACAAACGAACAAATAGGAACTCTTATAAAACAACATGGAAAACCTTAATATTCAGTTATTTAGAAAAGAAAAATCACCCCCACCCCCCCCTCCTCCACCTCCCTACCCCCTTAGGTAAGGTCAACACGGTAGGTCCAATAAAGCAATTCACTTTGGGAACACATGGGGGACACATGCATCATCATCTTCATCATCATGATCATCATCATCATCATCATCATCACTCCAGGTATAGCTTTCAGATCTGGTTACACAACTTCCCCTTCCGGGTAGACACACATACACCACCACCATCACCACCACCACATTTCATACTGATACTCATAACAAGCTTGCATTTCATTTGCTGTCCAATGCTATTTATTATAGGTAACACATTCTGGTAAAACGGTTTGTTTTTAACATGTCCAGTGACATCATACAATCGGAGGGAGCGAGAGAGAGAGAGAGAGAGGAGGGAGGGAGAGAGAGAGAGAGAGAGGAGGGAGGGAGAGAGAGAGAGAGAGAGAGGAGGGAGGGAGGGGGAAAGAGAGAGCAAGAGAGGAAGCGAGGGAGGGGGAGAGAGAGAGAGAGAGAGAGAGAAAGAGTGAGAGCAAGAGAGAGAGAGGAAGTGGTGTCGGTGCGACTTCCTGTAAGACCGGGCCCGCCCGCGTTATTGCGGAGCAGCCGGCGACAGGTGAGCAGGAAGTTGTATTATAGGCACAGGTAGTCTGAGGCAGCAGCAGTTGCTCACCCTGTTTGCGTTGTGTTATAAGAAGGTAAGAGGGTCGTCTATAGAGCTGGACATTAGAGCCAACGCCAGCATGTTGGCGGTTGTAAGAAGGTAAGAGGGTCCAGTCTCGAGCTGGACCTCAGCTGTCTGAGGTACTCTGCAGGGGGGTCAGGGGTCACCAGCTGGACGTAAGATTACACGTCTCTACTCCTCACAGCCAATCAACGCCTTCCAAAAGGGGGAACGTAAACATTGAAAATTGAATGAGAGAAAGTGTCCGACAGCCACTCACAGTGAGTGAGATGAACGCCGTTCACGCTGCAGTCTGAAGCTCAAAAAACACACAGGAGGAAACAAATCACACAAGTTGAAAGTATAAAAAATTTCTTTTTTTTTCTAAAATAATGTAAAAATGACTGGAAAGTGGAGTAGCAAAGAATCAATATCTTCTGCCAATTATCAGAAAAGATCATACCGGGAAATGACAATAAAACAGATGTTGACTGATGCCAGGCTGAGTGTATAGGGTGACAGTAACGGTATACAAATCAGTGAGGGGATGCCGTATAAAACCCTTAAAAAAACCCTCAAGATTTAAAAGCTCGGCCCTCGCTATTAATCACGCAAGGATTTATTTTAAAATCTGATATTATAAGGTATAGGATATATGAGAGCTTATCCAGTGGTGTGTGAGTGTGTGTTTGTGTGTGTGCGTTGTCGAATCCAAGACGTTAAAACTGAGTTTACTACCGTTTATGACCTTGGCAGTTTCGCTGGAAGTGATACTTCTGTTTATTCATATCATCTTACATACTCTTGGACCACACTATCACTGACCCACTGACTCCACTGATAAAGGATGTCATTTTAAGCTTAACAATGATGCTTTCAGTTTCACTCATGCATGTTCATTCCTATAAGTACTTGCAAATTCAAACCTCTAATATCCAATGCACAAACGATGCGACTATAATTAAATGGCACATTGGCACAGTTAAAAATACTGGAGTCGTCCCAAGGCTGTTAAAGTAGTGTGTGTGTGTGTGTGTGTGTGTGTGTGCGCGCGTGTGTGTGGTGGTCTACAGGCACCTTTGATAAGAAGGATACATGACTGAGGCAGCGGTTGGTCAACACTGCCCTCTAGAGGATAGACGAGGAACTACATAGTTTGGCCATTCGGATGGTCCCCCATTGAGTCACAGTCACTAGCACAGCTAGGTCAAATTGAATAGAAAATAAAGTGCATTTTGGCCGTCGACCAGATAAGCCTGTGTTTAGGGTTCTCGAATGTTGTCAATATAATTATTTGAATTTCTTGGTCTAATGTGTTCGACTTAAGCAACATTAAGTCGGCGCCAATGTTGCATGGCGGCTAGAATAGAACTAGGATGCGCACGATAAACTCAATTGAGTATCATATAACTCTGGCTACTATGCAGTTGGAGGATCTACTTTAAAGGACTGAAGACAAAGACCAGACATCAATACATTTACCGGCATACGATAAAAGATACTAGAGAGCGATTTTATAGTTTTTTCTCCAATATTGTTATAGAATGGCGGCCCATAACCGTTGCAGATCATCATCTGCTCCTTAGGTCCTTTAAGTGTAGTACTGCAACGTCTACATTTGTCCCTTGAACAAACAGGAACAAACAGTCTTGAGTCTTTCGTAACTTTTCATATTTGGATCGCGCCCCTGTGTGTTGCTCGGCTCAAGGGCTTTAGCCGTACAACTGGAGGAAACATGAGTCCCGGGTCGACGCCGTCGGCCTCACAGCGTCGTCTGGAAGCTGGGGTCCAGGGTGCAGTCTCGCTCTGGGGACTCGATGTAGTTGGCCGACTCCTGGAGCTTCAGCAGCATGGCCATCTGGACAGCAGGGGGCGACAGTGAGCCAGGCGTTAATGGAAGTTTACATTACATATTTTGTATATGATTCTCACTACTTGGTTTCATTATAATTACGAACTATTATGTTATATACAACTATGGAGAGATGTTTGATGGTTTGTTATTCACTATATGGATAGGTTTAACGGTTTATTTGTTAACTATGGATATAGTTATGTTTTAAAGGTTAAATGTGCACACATGTATTAGAATATGAGCCACATATCGTCCCAGCCTCACCAGTGGATCGGACTCTAGCGTGCTCGGCGGAGGCGTGTCTTTCACGGGCTTCTTCTCCTCCGTGGACGGGCCGACGGTAGGCGGAGGTAGATGGAAGAGTCTGGACTGGTCCTGCTGGGCGTTGGGCCAGGGCAGAGTCCCTCTCACCCAGTCTACAGGGTCCTCCCACACGGCTTTCTGACCGTGGACCTGCAAGGAGAAGACAGAGTGGATTTATAGGTCAGAGCAAAACATCATCATCGTCATCTCAGTGTGAAGTGGAATGATTGTGTTAAGGACATTCGGTTCGTACAGAGACGTTTGACAGTGGGTCTATGTTAGTTTGTGTGTGTGTGTGTGTGTGTGTGTGTGTGTGTGTACCTTGCTGCCGTCCCTAGCTCCCTCCTGCAGGTACGGTATGATAGACTGGTTCCAGAGGTCGATGAACCACGGCCTGAACTCTGCGACCGTCACCGGGCAAGACAGGAAGAAGCAGGGACCTGGTGAGGTAACAACAATACACGATAAGTCATAATAAGTCATAATAATAATAATTTTAATAATAAGTAAACAATAGACAATAAGTACCAATAAGCTAGCCTGTCTCCTGATTCATATAACGTCCTTCATGGCCCGTCGTCATCATCATCATCATCATCATCATCATCATCATCATCATCATCATCATCATCATCATCATCATCATCATCACTTCCCAACCATCGCATCTTGGATTTCAACTCTTTACTTTGTTTACCCTTACTATGACCTTTCTCTCTCTCTCTCTCTCTCTCTCTCACCCACCTATGAGGAAGTCTGAAGTGCTGTGTTTCTCTAGGAAGGTGTGCAGGTGGTACCACAGCTGTGGGACCCAGTCCAGGACGCCGAGGAGAGCCTGGTGGCCCACGGGGTCGAGGACCTTCTCCTTCTGCTTGGCCTCCACCGCCTTCCTGTGCAGGTACCGCACCAGGAAGCCGTTGGCGGGCTCCACGTTGTTGGAGAAGGTCACCATCCTGCAGACACACACACAGATCAGAGACGTGAAGCATGTTGACCTCTGAACGATGGGCCGACTGAGTCTCAGCTCATAGAGACTCATAGTCTCCTGATGATGTGATGTTGAGCGGACTTCACCTACCTGAAGCTAAGATGGAGTCCGTGGTTAGAGGTCATCTTTACCGGCTGATTGGTCGTTCCAATAATGTACGGACTGGAAAGATGAGAATAAAAATAGAAGACATTAGAAAATTGGCAACTGTGATTGTTGCTGGAGTATTTAATGTAGTGTAACTATTTAATAATGTAATGTAACTATAATCATATTCTCCGTTTGACTCACCATTTGTGATACTTGCAGGTCAGCGCGCCATTGATCAGTTCACTTATGGCGGTTGCATCGCTGATGTCATCTATGATAATGGCCATTGGCATCTCTCCGCCGCTCTCTTGGTCAATCTCATTGGCCAAGTCGGACAGATACAGCTGCAACTCCTATCAAAGCAAAGACTCAGGGTTAGAGTCAGGCTTAGTTGCACACCAGAAATAATTATATCTCATTAAAAAAAGACTGTGTGTGAGAGAAATGGTTACCAAATGGAAAATAATTTTCGTTACGTATATAAGAAAATGATTTTCCATATGGAAACCATTTCTCTTATGAACGCCTGACCATGCCTCTCATCTCGTAGATGTGTATCCGTTCTAAAAATCTCTATGAACTAAATAAATGTGAATGTTTTATTTTATGTTTATTTGTGTGTTAAGTGTTTCATAGATAATTCGTCTAAATAATAACATTACTTATTACTTGTGATTTGTATTGGATAAGTACAACAGAGATAAAAAATACTGTGTGTAAAAAAAATGTCACTAAAAATAATTTGATTGCGTCTAAAAAAAACACGTTGAGTGACGGCTGACCGGCGGGACGGCTCACCTTGTTGGACTGGTGGTGCATGTTGAACGTGACGGCGGGACCGAATCTGGGCGGCGAGGACCTGGACTCGGTGTCCGGGGACTCGGCCCGGCCGCGGCGCAGCGCGTGCTGGGCCAGGCGCTGGGCCAGGTAGGTCTTCCCCGTGCCGCTGGGACCGGACATGACGAGGCGGCGGTGCTTCAGCAGCAGACTGATGTAGTGCTGCATCATGGGCTTGGGGATCAGAGTCTCGAACACCAGAGAGTCCACACACTTCTCCCTCAGACCTGCAGACAAATAAGGAATTTCAATTTTGATTATAGATTATATTATTGTATTCTGCTGTATTTTTTTTGTTTTTCAGTTCTGCTTTGATGTGTTGCTGTAACACCTTTTATTCAAGGATGTTTTACATTTCTATTTTACTTTGTGCTCTATTTTACTTCAGCGTCAGTGGTAGCAGATATAGCTCACAATGGTCCCCTCTGCGAGGTACACCGACCTTTCAAGGTTATGAGGATTCGAGCTGGACCATTCCCTAGGTAACGTGAGGGGGAGAGCGCAGGCTTGTCTCCGCCAATCACCCGCTGCCCCTCCTCGGTCAGCTGGTAGCTGTGTAGCGAATCACAGGACAGACCCAGGCTGGCAGTCGGGTCCACTTGCATCAGATAGTCCTGAACAGAAATATGGAGCATTCACACACAGAGTCAGTAAAGAAACCGTAGACATGTAAATGTCTTAATTAAATTAAATTGCACACACCATTTTTACAGTGTTCAGATATTATAAATGACTGCATCCTGTTATAATATCATAATTCTATATTATAGATTTGAACGTGTGACATTGAACGAATGCTTACGCCCCCTAGCTGAAAACAGCAAGTGGATTCCTTTGTGTTTTACCGTTTCTTTAAGTTCAACCTGATATACGTTTGAAGACACGTGGGTATCGAACGCTGACGTACCCGGAAGGTCTTGGCTATGAGTGAGTCCAGACACGTCCAGTCTGTGGTCCCGTCCACGCTCACCGAGCCCAGGTAGTAGTCCTGCTGTTTACTGTCCTGGGAGACACAAAGAGAGGGAACAGAGTTTGATCATCTGAGAGACTGTGCTATTTAAACATCACATTTTTTATAGAAATGATTCATGAATATATTATGTGAACAAAATATCAAAGAGATACATATATATATATAGATATAGAGAACGAGAGAGAGAGGGGGGAGAGAGACAATGCGCATACCTCAACTTGATCGCTGATGTGCACCAGCACCTGTACACTGGTCTCGTCTCCATGGCATCCATAGGAAGACACACTTGTCGTCACATCCACTGAAGACACTGAACACAGGAGGGACAGAAGGGACAAAGAGGCGTCTGTGTGAAAAGCTGAGGTTTTGATGTGCCGTGAGGAATGTGTTGTTGGTGAGGAGGAGGACGCCACCAGGGCCATCCAGGGTCTCCTACCTGGATCTTTACAATCGTTCAGACTAAGGCTGAAGGACTTCGTAAGGGACATGCTCATTGGCTGCCTCGACGAGGGCCCCAGGAGAGAGGCCAGTCCGGAGGGCTGGGAAGTGGAGGTCGTGGGACCGGAGCCAGGAAGTTGGAGGGTACTTCCCGTCTTCAGCTGGTCATTCTCCGCCTTCAAGTTCTCCACTGTTGACTGTGAAAACAGGGACAGGTGGTAATGCTTAGATATTGGGAATGAAGAGCAACTGTTGAATGCGAATACAACCAAGCACAACACACACACACACACACACACACACACACACACACACACCTGCATGTTGTTCATGGCGTCCCGCAGCTGCTCCAGCTGGTGGGCGGAGCTCAGCGCCTCCAGTCGGATGTCCGTCAACTTCCTCTCCTTCTCCCAGAGTTCAGAGCGCAGCTCGGACACGACCCTCTCCTCGCCCTCGCCCTCTTCCGGGTTCTCCAGGATCCTGGGAGGAAAGGCCGACAGACGCACGAGGTAAGGTTTCGTGGGATTACACGCTAATTAAAACACACCCGAATGAATATTACAGTCCGCCGTCCGGTCGGCCAAGTCCGGGTCCCGCTGGAGGCCACTGCACCTTTAACGACCGAATCCATCCCACACATGAGCTAACGCATTCCCACGGTTGAAAGCTCCTGCGCGCCAGACAGGTTCGACTGCATGACTGCACGCCGCTGCCAGAAGGCGAATAACAGGTTCGGCGATCGGGGGGACACTATAACAGGCGGTGGTTCCTCCGGACGGACCGGACCGGACCGGCGGGACACTCACACGGACGAGGTGGCGGAGATGGAGTTCCTCAGGGACGGCGTGTCTCCCCCCTCGCCTCCCTCGTGGCCCATCTTGGGGGAGCTGGGCGCCGAGGAGTCGGGCGTGGCGATCTCCTCGATGTCCGAGTACGTTTTGGCTCCCTTCTTGATGCTGAACGCCTTGCCCAGGGAGCTCCTCAGCTACGCGGCGGAGGAGAGAGAAGGAGAGAAGAATCGTTAACTCATTTCTTTTCCACTGTATTTGTACTTTATAGTTCACTTTGACCTTTTTATGGTACTTTGCTTAATGGTTCAAACGGCCAAACTGCTAATGAAGCTGTTTTGAATTGAGATTTGAAATAGAGAGGAAAAGGGATTGGAGTGGATGGAGAGGAGGAGGAGGAGGAGGAGGAGGAGGAGGAGGAGGAGGAGGAGGAGGAGGAGGAATAGTTGCGTTGAGGGGAACAATCATGTGGAGACTATGGTGAGACATGGTGGTTTCACGTTTGTTTGTCTGGTGATTGGTTGATTATAAATACATCACTAAGCTGGGAAGCCGCAAATCAGGGCTTAAAGAGTGTGTGTGTGTGTGCGTGTGTGCGCGTGTGTGTGTGTGTGTGCACATGTGGTTATGTTTTCGCATGTTTGTTTACTCTTGGCTCCACCAAATGTAGAGACAGACAGACCGTTGAATGAATTATCTGTCTGAAACTGTGTTGTTGACTGCTGCTGTCTGAGGAAATGTCCCCGGTTAAATGGAGTAACAGCGGAGTATAATGTCAGAGTAGGATGTCTCTCGTATTTCAGCCTTACCCAGCTCTTCTTCTTCTTCTTCTTGGCCTCCTGGTCCTTCAGGCTGCTGAGGCTGGAAAGGCTGCTGAGGCTGTTGAGGCTGGAGATGCTCTCACACGAGTTCTGGCGCTGCATGCGCACATCTGGACCACACACACACACACACACACACACACACACACACACACACACATACTTGTGTTACATTAACCGATGCATGAAATCAAAGATAGAGGCTGGACAGAGAGACAGACAGACAGACAGACAGACTGAGAGAGAGAGAGAGAGAGAGAGAGAGAGATGGACAGAGAGACAGAGAGACAGACAGACATACCATGATTGTCTGTGGTGTTCAGTGCTCCGTGAATGCCTGCCTGTGCCTCGTCGTTCTTGGACTTCAGAGACTCGATCGTCTCCCTGAGGTCGAGCAGCTCCGTGTCCTGCGTCACCCGCGCACACACACACACACGCACATGCACACACACACACACACACACACACACACACACACACACACACACACACACACAGTCAGAGGAGAGCAACACGACAACATGGCAGCAACATAACCACACACACTCCTCTTGAAACGTTATCCCATAGGTTTTTATGACATGATTCAATGACAGGATCTCTCCCAGTGGCCCCGCCCCTCTCCCAGGGGCCCCGCCCCTTCTCCTCAAGGTCACGGGCCGCCACAGGTCAGTGAGCTGGCACCAACACACAGTTAGCCCTTATCCCCTGTGGGTGTGTGTGTGTGTGCGTATGCATGGATGTACAAGTATGCATACACACACACACATGCATGGCATACGTCACATTAGACAAATGCAGGTGTGTGTGTGTGCGTTCATGCGTAGGGGTGTTTTGCTCGCGGCTTTAATGAGTTGCTCCCCGGGTCAGGATGGTTATGGTAGGGGAGATTTCCCCCTGATCCCCGTCCTCCTGCTAAACCAACCCAGCGTGGTGCCCCCCCCCCCCCCCACCCCCCCCCCACACCTCCCTTTGTGATTAAAGCACCTCACTCTGCTTAATGGTAAAGCTCTGCTCCCGGCGTACAGACCCAACGTGTGGACATAACGCTGGAATGCAGCCGCATGTGTGTGTGTGTGTGTGTGTGTGTTGTGTGAGGTTTTTTGTGCCTGTGCCTATGGGTGGGGGGTGGGGGGGGGGGATTCATGTGTGTGTGTGTGTGTGTGTGTGTGTGTATTAAGTGTACCTTCTGCTCGTGGCTGACCGAAAGGCTCTGGAGGCGCGTGGTCATCAGGGCCAGGCTCTGCTCAAAGGCGGCCACCAGATTCGCCTGCTCAGAAACAGAAACGCAGCAGACTCTTCTAAACATCATTTCAACACAGACGCGTTCAGGTGCAGACGCAACGCGCGGCGCTCTGCAGTAGGTGCAGCTACAGTCACATAATGGTCTGCCAAGATGATTTACCGAGGAAAGAACGCGCCTCTGGTCTTGCTTGCACCCTCTCTCTCTCTCTCTCTCTCTCTCTCCCTTTGTCTCTCTCTCTCTCTCTCTCTCGCTCTCTCTCTCTCTCTCTCTCTCTATGTGTTTGTGTGTCTCTCTCTCTCTCTCTCTCTCTCTCTCTCTATGTGTTTGTCTCTCTCTCTCTCTCTCTCTCTCTCTCTCGCACAGATGTCTACTGCAGTCCAGAGCAGAGAAGAGTCATTGCGCCTCCTTGGGTGAGGTCATTAATACTGGGATAATTGATACAGCCCAGTCATTAATACTGAGTGATCATTGATACAGCCCGGTCATTAATACTGAGTGATAATTGATACAGCCCGGTCATTAATACTGGGATAAATGATACAGCCCGGTCATTAATACTGAGTGATAATTGATACAGCCCGGTCATTAATACTGAGTGATAATTGATACAGCCCGGTCATTAATACTGGGATAAATGATACAGCCCGGTCATTAATACTGAGTGATAATTGATACAGCCCGGTCATTACTGTGCCGAATCATGGTGTGTTCGGTGCATCTGCTCTGCTTCTACATAATGAGGTCAAATGTTGTACAACAATCCCCAGACACACACACACACACACACACACACACACACACACATGCGTGCGCACATAAACACACACACACACACACACTTCAAATTGATGTGTTCTCTGCTCAAAGCCTCTAGAATATTTCAGCACTCGAAAAGGCTGAGCCAATGAAAAGCAGAGAGGCGGGTGCCACTTAAGACCTCGTCAAGAGGGGTGGGTGGGGTCCCGGATAGAACTGAAGGAGTGCGTGTGTGTGTGTGTGTGTGTGTGTGTGTGTGTGTGTGTGTGTGGGTGTGCGCAGTTAAACAGCGTGGAGAATGGGTGGGACAGAGGTTAGCATTATTTAGTCCCTGCTTGGCTGAAGAAAACGCTGAGACTGCAGAGATGATCTATGGCTGACAAAACACAGTGAGGATCATAAATCTCTCTTTCTCTCTCTCTCACTCACTCTCTCTCTCTCTCTCACTCACTCACCCCACTTTGTGGACCCATGCAAACATACAGAAATATTTCCCGTTTTCTTGCAACAATCACATTTTGTAGGTATAATAATATAAATAAATATATCTAAAAACGCTACACAGAACTAGAAAAACACAAAACTTGGTGGATACTGTTATCCAAAGCGTGCGAGTGCAGCGCATGCATGTTTAGCAGCGGCGTTCCCAGCGGGACGTGCGAATAGCATGGCGATAGCGTGTTGAAACCTAAGGTAAACCTAAGGTCAGCCTAAGCGCCTCGCGCGGCGCGGGCCGGCGGCTCGCCAGGGGACACATACATTTGCCGTTAGCTGCGTCGTCAGGTTGGCCACCTTCTCCTGGGAGGACTCCAGCTCTCGCCGCAGCTTGCGGATCTGCTGTGGAGGAAACGCAGGACATCGCGTCAGCGTACATAAACAGCGCGGGGGGGGGGGTTAAGGCGACCCCGACGAGTCGAAGCTGTCCGAGAATGAGGAACGGGGGAGAGAGGAGGAGGAGGAGGAGGAGGAGGAGGAGGAGGAGGAGGAGGAGGAGGAGGAGGAGGAAGTGTGGAGGTCATGAGACGAACGGCATGCTTGTTGTTACAGAGACGACGGGACTGGAACCAGATGGACGGACGGTGGGGAAGGGGGGGGATGGAAAAGAAAAAGTTGGGTTGGAATAGGAGAGGAGAGGAGCAGAAGAGGAGCAGACTTACCTCTCCTTGAATTCTTTCCTCGGCCTTCACAGGGAGCGGGGAAGGGGAGGAAGATAAAGAAGGAGAGACGGTGTAAGACGAGAGGAAGAGGAGAGAGAGGAAGAGGAGAAGAGAGGAGAGGAAGAGGAGAGAGGAAGAGGAGAGAGGAAGAGGAGAGGGAGAGGAGAGGAGAGGAGAGGAGGAGAGGTAGATAATAAGGAACCAGGCAGGCACACCTAAAGACGGGGGGGGGGGGGGGGGGGCTTGTATGTGTACCACCCATACTCCAAAGAGTTCAAAGAAAGCCTACACCTAACACATGCACACACACACACACACACACACACACACACACACACACACACACAACACAAACAGAGCGCTAAGTAACTCCCTTTGTGTGTATGCCTCTCACACTCACCGAGGAGTAGCTGGACGAGGCGTTGGAGGCCAAGGAAAGGACAGAGCCGTGAACTGCAGAGAAAGGAGAGAAGGAAACGATAAAAAAAGTGAATAACTGCTCTCTCTCTATTTATCGTGTCCAATGTATTCCCAGTTCACCCCCCCCTCCTCCCTCTTCGCAGCACGGCGGTCTCACCCTCGTCGTTGGTCTCTCTGTCCCTGAAGGACCCGGACCGGACCATTCCCATGCTGCGGGGGCGTTCGGCCAGGGACAGGGTGCTGCCCAGCGGCGACGCCCCGTACAGCTCCAGGGTGGCGTCGTGCGCCGGGATGCTGTTGGAGCGCGTCATCAGCGGCGGTGCCCTGCTGATGCTGCCGCTGGGACTCACTGAGAGGGAGGAGGGATCCACACCGGACGTCTTTAGTGAGGTATGTGGGTGTGTGTGTATGTGTGTGAGCATGTGTATTTGTGTGTGTGTGTTTAAGAACTACCTCTACAATAACATTTGCACTGATAGTTTCTGCCTCATACTATTTATACTGTCCATACTGCTTATAATATACATACATACATATCTTTCTTTTTAAAACCTGTATATATTCTCTTCTCTTTTAATTTATATTCTTATTTTATATCTATTTTTCATATTTATATTTGTATATTGTATAAGTGTATATAGCTGTTTTTGCACCAGGGATCGAGGGAAACGGGCATTTCGGTTTTTGTGTATGTCCTGTACATGAAAATTGACAATAAAGTTTGACTTGACTTGACTTGAGTGTATGTGTGTGTGTGTGTGTGTGTGTGTGCGTCTACCCACCCAGGTTGGTCCTGGATGTGCGGGGGAGGGAGGTGGGCGACGACAGCATGGGAGGGGTGAGGGAGTCTGTCATGCTCATGGCGGCGTGGGAGTGTCTCCTCTCCCCCCTCTCCTTCCCTTCCTCCTCGCTCAGGGGACCTCCGTGGAAACTGAGCAGGGAAAGGAGGCATTAGGTCGACGTTAATACGTGACTTTGTGTCGCATAATGAATTAACCAATGCATTCATGTACTTGTGTACTAACAATCCTAATTTAAATCCTGATTATATTAATCAAGACATCTGAGTGTGTTGCAGCTTTAATGATACCCAACAGATAAGTGGTTCATATTCATAACCACCAGGCAAGACAAGGTCACCACCATATAAGACAAGGTCATTCCATCTCCGTTCAGTTTAAATGAAACGGTCCATAGGGCAGGATTAACACAGCCTGCCTGTCAATCAAAGGTCCGAGGGCGGGGTCTCTGAGAGGGTAACATGTCAACACCGTCAGGGCCTGGCAGTGGGAATGTTATGTGTGTGTGTGTGTCACGGCAACCTACCTCAGGCCTTTCTTCGGGAGTGTGTTTCTGTCTCTCTGGGAAGAGCTGGGAAGGAGAGAGAGAGAGAGAGAGGGGGGGGGGGGAGGGGGTTAAACAAAAGATTAACTTAAACGGTAACCTAGGGAGTAATTAAGCCTTCAGGGCAGGAGTTGAGGGAACAAAAGCGTCTATAGTGAGAACTGATGCCAGCCAGCAATTACTTCAGTCACTCGGCTCTCAGGGCGCTGATAACAGAGCTGGAGCAATGACACCCTAGCAGCACCCTGCTGTGTGTGTGTGTGTGTGTGTGGGAATGTGTTTTTAGTAACAATCAAAATGTCATTTCGGTCTATTTCTGTGCAACACTTTCTAGAGTGTGTGTGTCAACTGGCCATCACGGCCTCAAGCTAACCATTGGCTTAAGATAGCTTTACTGATACGCTTAAAATTGATAAATATATATATATTTTTAAATGTACATTACTTTGAACCTTTACATTTTAGAATAGAGCTGATGCTTGATTCATTTAAATACATCTATATCTATAAAACCTCACATAGAAGGTAATGACTATGACTACAAAGAACAATCATTAAAAATAATAAGAGACTACTAGATTCAACATTATGGGCTGTTGTAAATGAATAGCAAAGCCTTATCAGTTAACCTCTAAAAAGGTCAAATGAAAGTCTTTTTATTTGCTTATTTGAATCCATGCCGTTATAAAGGTCAGGTAGGGGGGGGGATCTATTCTATTAAACATTATAAATGTAGACCAAGAGGAATAAAGGATCAAAGTCTGCCACCATGCCTCTGAACAATAGAGGTCAACTGGCTATATCCCCGACTGGCCACTAGATGGCACTGTATAGCAGTTTTCAGAATGAGGCATAATTATAAAAACCTATTGTCTATTTCCCCTTAAAACAAACGTGTGTGTGTGTGTGTGTGTGTGTGTGTGTGTGTGTGTGGTATCGAGGTGTGTATCTATTCAGGTTTCTACGTGTGTCTTAAAACCCAGAGACGCACCACTCCGTGAGAGTCAGCGACACCGTGCTTCCTGAGCTCCAGCTGGCAGGCAGGGGCGTCTCCTCCTCCCGCCTATCCCTGACAAGGGGCTCCATTGCGGGGTAGACTCTCGCCACGTGGTCCCTGTCCTTCTCCCGCTTGTGGAGCTCCGGGGCCAGGCTCATCTGGAGGGAGAGGGACTCCATGCTGCGGTGCAGCCCGGAGACGCGCGGGTAGACCAGCGGAGAGGCGGTCCCCGCGGCGGCGGAGCCCGCCAGGGAGGAGAGCTGCCGGGGGCCCAGGCCGGCGCCCGCGCCGGAGAAGCAGTCCGAGGAGTTGATGTTGAGCACCGGGGCCGGACTCGGGGTCAGGCAGGGGCCGGAGAGGCTCCCCGCGGAGCTGACCAGGTTCTGGAGCTTGGAGTAGGGGGGGATCTTAGGGGGCAGCTGGTCCCGGGTGGCCGCCCCCACCTCCAGGCTGCTAAGCTTCCCCAGGGTGCGCGCGCCGGATAATCTAAAGACGGCGTGGAAAAGTTCAGCATTTTTAATTCATCTTCACATTTACACTTAGGTATTATTAATAATAATGAATTGGAGCGAGTGTGTCTTTGCGTCTATCGTTAATGCGTATACTTGAAGGGCGGTGTCAGGTCTCCATACCTGTGTGTGTTGGGCGAGGGCAGGTCGGCGCTAGTTTTGCCACTGGGGGGTCTCAACCCCTGCAGCTTCCCGCCGTTCTCCACGGGCGTCTGCGCCGGGCTGCCCTTCAGCGGCGCGCCTCCCCCGCACTCGCCGTCCGACACCACCGCTTTGGCTTTGGCCCTCTCCTTCTCCTTCTCCCGGTCCGTCTGGTTGACGGGGCCGGGGCTGGGGGTCCCGCGGCCCCCCGGCTTGACGAGCCCCGTCCCGGAGCCGATGCCCGAGGCGGGCTCTTTGAGCCGGGAGCTCTGGGGCGCCGGCGGAGGACGGCCTGGTCAGCCCCGAGCCGACGTCCACGCTGGTGCTGACGGGCCGGGCGGAGCTGGGCCGCGTGAGCGTCAGCGTGCTGGTCTTGGCCGGGCGGGGCAGGGAGCGGTACTGGAGGGAGTTCCTGGCGTTGGGAGACAGGAACCCGCTCTGGTCGCTGCCCAAGACGTCCAGGCTGGTCTTCCGGCTGCTGCCAGTCACCGGCTTGACGGGGATACCAGATGTCTTGGGAGCCTTGGGCAGGGAGGAGACGGCCGCGGCGCCGCCGCCGCCACCTGCGCCCGTCCCGTTGTTTCCACTGGGATGATGAGGGCCGTTATTGGCGGCGGCGGCGGCGGCGGCGGCGGCGGCAGGCTTCTTGAAGCCAAAGTTTCCACCCGTGGAGGGCCGGACCAGACCCGACGGAGGTTTCCTTTGCTCTCCGTTGCTGGGGTGGTGGTTCCTGTGGTCCTTGCCGGCGTCTGAAGAGGAGCGCTGGAGACACGACGTCTTCACCGCTAACCGAGACTTATCCACCGGCTTCCCGTCTGACTTCACCGTGCCTGGAGGGGCGAAGACAGGAAGACAGACAGGGAGATACGGAAAGAGACAGAAAGGGAAAAAGATATATGGAAAGAATGAAAGAAAGAAAGAGAAGAAGAAACACATGTTATTTCGTAATCACACATACACACACACAGACAGACACATACACACACACACACATACACACACAGACACACACACACACACACACACACACAAACAGACACACACACACACACACACACACACAGGTGGGACTTTTTGTTGACCAACATGAAACCAAGCGTCCGTATTTGAAAGGGTTGATGATAACGTATCTTTCCCGGACCGTACGGTAAGGTAGGTACGGTCTGTGTGCCTGCTGATAGGAGATGAAACATCCCAGAATCATTAAGCAGTCAGTGAACAGACGTCACACAGAGAGCAACACACACACACACACACACACTCACACGTACACTCGCTGTTATCATTCGCTTACTCTCGTTTTCCATCCCCATGAGCTGAAATAGCTCGTTTTATTATTTTTTTTATTCCAAGTCTAATTCTATGTGTCTGTGTGTCGTGGCTGAGATTAACTCGGGCAGAGGCGGTCTGGAAAAGACACGTTCAAAGTCACACAGTGTGTCTGCGGGCTCACGATTGCATGCGATGCACAACGAAGCCCAGTTTCTACCCTCGGAAACGCACGGCTGTTAAAAGCTCCCGATTCAAACTCGTGCCGTGCGAGGTTTGGACCTCGCACGGCAATAATGGGATTCTCAACCGATGCCCACCTGAAATTAATTAGGCTGGTTCAGAAATGAGTCATTACAGGGCAGTTACTGCGAGCGCTCGCACACGGGCGGCCGGCTCAAAGTGTCTGTGAAGGGCGTAGTTATACAAGGTTCCTGCGCCAGGCGTTAACACGCGCTGTACAACGGCTGCAGTAAAAGACACCCACCGGCCTAATACATCTGGAGTCACTTAGCGAGTATTTATAAAGCCACAAATGGCAAATATACACACGTGCGCATGCCTAACCAATACACACACACACACACACACACACACGCATGCACTCTAACACACTCAGTTAGATATACCACACACACACACACACACACACAACCAGCAATATCCATAACCAGTCCTTGGATTAGGTTCTGAGTCCTGTGTCAGTGACAGCATACACTCGGTTTATGTCAAATCATAAAACCCAATCTTATAACTGTGGTGGTGCACTGAAGAGCTCTGGCACTGGGAGATATCAAACAGA
>JAOPHQ010002717.1:22500-38005 GCA_030340625.1 Merluccius polli | reverse complement strand
ATTCCAACAAGTTACCTAATGTTATTACCTGGTAATTAGCAAGTACTTACCAGGTAATTACACAGTATTTAATTACATATTTATCTGGTAAATACCAACAAGTTACCTGATATTTACTAGATATTTTCCTGATATCTACCAAGTAATTACCCAATAATTACCTCTTAGATATCCAGCAATTGCATATTGTAGACAATAAACCCACTGAATGTGTCTATATGTGACTTTGTTAGGGTGATAATAACTTATATATTTACCTGGTACTTACCAGGTATTTACTCAAGAATGATTGCATATTTACCTGGTAACTACCACTTATTAAACCCTGTGAATTACCGTGTAAGGAAGGTGGAACTGTACTGTAAAAGGAAGCGTGGTTTGTTTCAATGATATTACCATATACTTTCCTGGTAACTGTAGATTATAATCCTCTAGTTTTGAACATGGTCTCTGGCAAAAACTCCCATATCTCCCTGATAATTATCGGGTAATTATCAGGGTGATATCAGAGTTTTACAGAGTAGTTACCGTGTAAGAGAGGTGGAACTGTACTGTAAAAGGAAGCGTGGTTTGTTTCAATGATATTACCATATACTTTCCTGGTAACTGTAGATTATAATCCTCTAGTTTTGAACATGGTATCTGGCAAAAACTCCCATATCTCCCTGATAATTATCGGGTAATTATCGGGGTGATATCAGAGTTTTACAGAGTAGTTACCGTGTAAGAGAGGTGGAACTGTACTGTAAAAAGGAAGCGTGGTTTGTTTCAATGATATTACCATATACTTTCCTGGTAACTGTAGATTATAATCCTCTACCACCCATTAGGGTGTGTAGTTTTGAACATGGTATCTGGCAAAAACTCCCATATCTCCCTGATAATTATCGGGGTGATATCAGAGTTTTACAGAGTAGTTACCTGTAAGAAAGGTGGAACTGTACTGTAAAAGGAAGCGTGGTTTGTTTCAATGATATTACTGTAGCTCCCAAGTAGTACACACGAGGCCAGAGGTCTTTGTTAGAAAAACAGGTTTATTTTCCAGGTGGAACCAACCCGTGAGAAATGGGTTTAAAGAGAACAATAATTCAAATCAATAAATACAATTGACAATATGCAAATGTCCGTTTTTTTCAGCAGCACAACAGGTGTTACATTTACACCAAAAACCACTACACACACCTCACATACAGTCCACAACTCAATATTAACTTGTACATTTACAAACTTAACTTACATATACATATTCACCACTTTACGTCGTATGCAAATCCCCATCACGCACCAACCATGCAATGAATGCAACACAATGCAATCGTTCACGTTCTTCATAGACGTAAATAAAAGATAAACATGCCTCGTCCACTGCTAACTACTTAAGGAGGGAATGTTCTAGTATGCTTCTTCCTTGTCCTTTATAGTTGTTCTACTTTAAGTGCCTTTAGCTTTTAACTTTAACTTATAGCTTTTAGAACGTGCTGCCTCTTTCGCGCTGTTTGGCTAGGTGCGTTGCTAAAAGGTGTCGTATTCCGGCGGCAATTAGTTCCGCCCCAAACAGTAGGAACAAAAAAACGGGAGGTTAACAAATTAAACAAACTATACCAGGAAAGTACATGGTTACCATATACTTTCCTGGTATAGTTTGTTTAATTTGTTAACGTCCCGTTTTTTTGTTCCTACTGTTTAGAATGGCATTGGGGCGGAACTAATTGCCGCCGGAATACGACACCTTTTAGCAACGCACCTAGCCAAACAGCGCGAAAGAGGCAGCACGTTCTATAAGCTATAAGTTAAAGTTAAAAGCTAAAGGCACTTAAAGTAGAACAACTATAAAGGACAAGGAAGAAGCATACTAGAACATTCCCTCCTTAAGCAGTGGACAGGCATGTTTATCTTTTATTCACGTCTATGAAGAACGTGAACGATTGTATTGTGTTGCATTCCATTGCATAGTTGGTGCGTGATGGGGATTTGCATACGATGTAAAGTGGTGAATATGTATATGTAAGTTAAGTTTGTAAATTTACAAGTTAATATTGAGTTGTGGACTGTATGTGAGGTGTGTGTAGTGGTTTTTGGTGTAAATGTAACACCTGTTGTGCTGCTGAAAAAACGGACATTTGCATATTGTCAATTGTATTTATTGATTTGAATTATTGTTCTCTTTAAACCCATTTCTCACGGGTTGGTTCCACCTGGAAAATAAACCTGTTTTCTAACAAAGACCTCTGGCCTCGTGTGTACTACTTGGGAGCTACAGTAATATCATTGAAACAAACCACGCTTCCTTTTACAGTACAGTTCCACCTTTCTTACAGGTAACTACTCTGTAAAACTCTGATATCACCCCGATAATTATCAGGGAGATATGGGAGTTTTTGCCAGATACCATGTTCAAAACTACACACCCTAATGGGTGGTAGAGGATTATAATCTACAGTTACCAGGAAAGTATATGGTAATATCATTGAAACAAACCACGCTTCCTTTTACAGTACAGTTCCACCTCTCTTACACGGTAACTACTCTGTAAAACTCTGATATCACCCCGATAATTACCCGATAATTATCAGGGAGATATGGGAGTTTTTGCCAGATACCATGTTCAAAACTAGAGGATTATAATCTACAGTTACCAGGAAAGTATATGGTACTATCATTGAAACAAACCACGCTTCCTTTTACAGTACAGTTCCACCTCTCTTACACGGTAACTACTCTGTAAAACTCTGATATCACCCTGATAATTACCCGATAATTATCAGGGAGATATGGGAGTTTTTGCCAGAGACCATGTTCAAAACTAGAGGATTATAATCTACAGTTACCAGGAAAGTATATGGTAATATCATTGAAACAAACCACGCTTCCTTTTACAGTACAGTTCCACCTTCCTTACACGGTAATTCACAGGGTTTAATAAGTGGTAGTTACCAGGTAAATATGCAATCATTCTTGAGTAAATACCTGGTAAGTACCAGGTAAATATATAAGTTATTATCACCCTAACAAAGTCACATATAGACACATTCAGTGGGTTTATTGTCTACAATATGCAATTACTGGATATCTAACAGGTAATTATTGGGTAATTACTTGGTAGATATCAGGAAAATATCTAGTAAATATCAGGTAACTTGTTGGTATTTACCAGATAAATATGTAATTAAATACTGTGTAATTACCTGGTAAGTACTTGGTAATTACCAGGTAATTACATTAGGTAACTTGTTGGTAATTACCAGATAAATATGTTATTAAATACTGTGTAAGTACTTGGTAATTACCAGGTAATTACATTAGGTAACTTGTTGGTAATTACCAGATAAATATGTAATTAAATACTGTGTAATTACCTGGTAAGTACTTGGTAATTACAAGGTAATTATATTAGGTAACTTGTTGGTAATTACCAGATAAATATGTAATTAAATACTGTGTAATTACCTGGTAAGTACTTGGTAATTACAAGGTAATTATATTAGGTAACTTGTTGGTAATTACCAGATAAATATGTACTCAAATACTGTGTAATTACCTGGTAAGTACTTGGTAATTACAAGGTAATTATATTAGGTAACTTGTTGGTAATTACCAGATAAATATGTAATTAAATACTGTGTAATTACCAGGTAATTACATTAGGTAACTTGTTGGTAATTACCAGATAAATATGTAATTAAATACTGTCGAATTACCTGGTAAGTACTTGGTAATTACAAGGTAATTTCATTTAATTACCTGGTTATTACATAGTAAATACATCTTATTACCAGGTCATTAGCTGGTAATTACCGTACTGTAAAAGGAAGGGTTACCATTTGTTCACCTATTAGTCCCGCCGATCGTCTCATCAACGTGTTCACTTGAGACACGTCGTGACCCACGCCGTTGTTTTGCTATGGAGAAAGCGCTGCAGCGATTTCCGGTAGAGGAGGGGCCATGCGACCGACCTCGTGGCAGTTTGCCGCGGAGGGGGGGGAGGGGCGGGGGGGGGGGGGGGGGGTGGGCTCGCTTCGAAGTTGACAATTATTTTCAACAAGCCAAAATGTGTTTTGAGCCGTAGCTGATTGTGTGTATTTTAAACTTGCTGCGCTCGTGCTCGGGAACACAGCGCCTGACCTAGCGACGCGCGTGTTCAACCGCCTATGAAGTGAACACGCCTCGACTGCGCCGCATCTGCGAGCGTCACTTAACTTTATGTGGCTATTTTCCCCTCGTTAATTCCGATATATACCCCATTGCGTTATGTCTATACATCATTTTTTTTCTCGATTAAATCTTTTATTTTTTTTATTTTTTTTACTCTACAATAACTGATTAATGTATGGTTGGGACCGTACGGTCCAATACGAATACACGTACCGTTTCACCCCTACTGTGTGTGTGTGTGTGTGTGTGTGTGTGTGTGTGTTGGCCTTAAACCTCATCCCTTTCATTCATTCCCATCTTCTGCTTTTTCCCCTCCATCTGCTGTCTCTCCCTGCAGGGGGGCTAACAGCTGTGTAGGCAGGCTTCTGGAGACCGCTCCATAATGGGTACGCATGTTGGTCTGCCACCTGCGTGTTGTGCTTTACGGAGCCAGTGGTACTGTCATGGTTATCTATGTAGACACGCATGCGTTTTACACTTGTTTACACTTGGCAGTGTGGTTGCACACTAGGCAGCTAATGATATACAGGAACCGTTCATGGCGTGTATGAGCTATAGATGCAGGCGTCAGCTGTCTGTGTTGGATTTATTTTGCGTTTTTGGATATATTTATTTTGCCAAGTCCACAACTCACACGGCAGAAATAGAACAGAACATAGCCAAAAACTGCCTTCATCTCATTAAAATATGTTGTAAATTACATTGGTAGTAAGTTGTAACTTCAAAAAAAAGACTTTATTTAATGACCCACCATATCACACGACAATTAAGCAATATCACACAAGAGGGAGGGCTGTTACACTGAATATCAGCACGGCTGTGATTGGGTCGTAGGCACGAGGCTGCAGGCCGAATGCTGAAGCTGTGCTGATATTCAGTGTAACAGCACGACCTTGAGTGTGATATTGCTTTTATACAACAGTTCTAACAAGCACCATTTATTAGTTCAGTAATAAGTGACAACAGATTATGATTTGTTTGTTTATTCAATCATTTATTTGGCTCACAACAACACAAATAGTGCTGCGTTGCCCAGCAACACATAAACATAAACTGGGTTATTACTAGAACAGCTGTAAAGCGGTTAGGGTTAGGGTTAGTTAACAGTCCCAGTGCTGTTATACTGAATATCAGCACTGATGGAAGATGCCTCTTGTCCAATCAAATGACTCGGTCGGAACTAACTGTTGTATAAATATAACTATAATTGTGCATACAAACACGGCTGGTTGTACACTACTATTTGTAATAGGTGAGATTTGTCATAACATCTTGTATTTCTTCCTATTTCTTTACGTTGTGCTGTTAACCTGAATGTAAAAAAAGGGCAATAAAATAATAAAATAGAGACCAGAAGTTTTGGGCAGTTCGAGTAGGCAGAGGTCACCGACAGGCCATCTCTTCAACGTTTGCAGTGAAATTAATATTAAAAATTGTAGCTTTCTCTTTCGCTTCAAAAGCCAAAGAGAAAGAAAGCAAGACACATTTGCTATGGCATAAATAAGAAATGAAGTAATTAAAAGCATATGCACACCATCAAATGCTTTTACAAACTAGTTGTTTTTTGGCCTTGGTTTCCAATTTTTTGTCCGGATATGTCTGCCCCATTAATGATTTATTTTGGCTTTGGTGATGTGATTTTAATGTTGCTAGGGTGTTTTCTTTCAAACTCTGATAATTACTGCTGTTGTTTCTGTGCCTGGTGTTTTCAACACCTTGATTTGACTTTGATTTTCACAATGAATGTTTATATCCAATGGCACAACTACTTAATTAATTCACTCTCTGCACACTAAAAATTATACAACAAGCAGTTTCACAATAATACCCTCAAATGAATAATATAACATGTCAAGACTACCTTCCATTGTAGAGCTGCAGATTATATAAAATAAGTAAAAGTAGCCGTCTCATAATGGCTCGAAAACAAATAATAACACTTTAAGTTGTACCGGGGGAGCGGCATGATTAAGTCGGGAAGAGGTTGGTGTGTTCTGGGTGGATAGTTTGTAGAGCACCCTTGTTTTTCTAATACTCATGCATAATGACTGCCAGTTTAAAGTAGACACTGATTTTTGATAATGGTTTTTAATATGCTCCCTTTTTTAATGGCTTGTAATCCGGTTTTCATTACAGTGATTACAATGCATTATAAGACTTGTTTCTCATTATCCCCGTGTCCACTGGCAATCCGAGCAGCCTCGTGACTCACACCTTCATTATTATTATTATTATTATTATTATTATTATTATTATTATTATTATTATTATTATTATTATTAAGTGCTGCGACATGGCCAGGAAGCCTCATGCTGGGTTTATAATCTTGCTTAATTAAATATCCGCACATAGTCGGCCTGTGTTTGAAATGGCTTTTTTTTTTACTGTACATGCCTTTTTGTTGTTGTATGGCACAATCTCTGATCTACTGATGTGCTGCTATTTTGGATCAAGACAGATGGGATATCATTTTTGTGCAGCCATCTTGGAATCACAATCCTCATGAGTCTTATCCGGTTGCCTTGCTTTGGGATTTTGGGATGCCCAGTTGTAACCAACTCGGCATTTAGAGTTGGGTTGTTTTGTTTGTTTCTTTAAGTGTGTGCCCCTTATGATATCCTAATTGTGATACACAAAAAAATACAAACAGCTTCGACAAACTTTAGAGATCAATGGACTTTGACTTTATTTGACTTTGCTGGAGCTAACTCAATGCTATTGAATCCACATAATGCTATACTGCCATAAAGCTGGGCATCAGACTGCATTTTAGGAATTAACTTTTATCAATTATGTGATCAGTGGGTGCAATATTTCAGTTTGCCAAATAAACCCTTTGCCTTTTTGTGTCCACAGTACATTCTTGTAGCAAAAATGGCCGTAGCTAGTTCTGGCGGGACACTCTAGTCATGCGCCGCCTTTCAGCTGACCTAACGCGGTCCAATCAGACGCACGTACACCGATAGGCAGTCAATTTAAGCTCTTTCATCTTACACACACACACACACACACACACACAAACACACTCTCTCTCTTTGAAGATAATTGCTGAGCTGGATTTCACCCAATAGAAGCCCAACCTTCACCTGCTATGGTTCTGCTCTGTGTTGTATGTAACCTACACAATGGTTTGAGATATCTAATGTACCCCATGGGGGGTTGGACCCTTTTCACAGTAGGAAAAAAAAAGAGTAAATAACAGGAACAGGAAGTGACTTTACCCTGCTATTGACGACCTGTGAAAAGGGTCCATTGTATAGGGCTCCCTTTTTTCAAATGTTGTTATGCTGTATCCGGACATCTGTAGGTCATGCTTTAAATCCCACAGCAGGGAGCACCCGAAAGGAGTGGAACCATACCGCCAAGCTAAAATATATTTCTATTTCATGGTTAAATCTATGAGTGATTTCTGACAGAACAATGTTACGGTGTGCAAACAGCGGTATTAACTGACGGGATACAGTATGAGTTCGCTGGACCGGGATATGATGGAATGCAGTCACCAAATGATGCTGGTATCTTCTGCAACATTAATGAGGCCCGCTGAAAACCAACCGTGTGTGGGACTGACAGCGATTAAAATTGATGTTGAGCGGTCCATCCTCTGTAAATATTGAACTAAAGTTAGAACTAAACACCAAGAAAAAAAATGACCGTATCGGATCATATTTTTGTGGTCGGAAATCAAAATCTCTGTCTGCCTGTCCGTGTCTCTGTCTCCGTCATTTTACAAAATGTATATTTTGCTAAATCATCACCTTTAGCACTAATGCGTTCCCATAATTCTCGGTGAAAGCTTTTGCGGCGCAAGCAGAATGTCTCTAAATAAAGATGTCATTAAAAGAGAGGGGATTTATTACTGAGGATATTGACGTATTAAGGAGACATAACGTCTGGGAGTATAGCCTACTAATGCCACCTCAGCAACCACCAACATGCACAATGCTAACTCTTTGCTACGTCCTGTCTTTAACTTCCTTTCTCTTCATCATGCACTCTTTATTTCTGCCCTCTCACGGACATTGGCAACGCACGTGCATGCACACACACACACACACACACACACACACACACACACACACACACACACACACACACACACACACACACAGGGAGAGATAAACTAAACACAAACCTGAACTTGGTTAGTTGGTTGCTTGCTTGGAACCTATCAGCTTTTGAGTCTCCAGGGTTTAAAATGGACCGGATCAATACAGGAGGAGTGAATTGCCAATTCCAGTTTAGGCTATTGAAATAGGCTGGAGCAGCACTCTCGGAGTGTGGGCATATGCGACTGGCAGTGACAGAGTGGAATTGGATTTTTAAGAAGGGAAAGACTGGGGGAAAAAAATAAATAAAAAAAAAACGATGAGAGAGGATCTCTAAAACATTGCGCCCATGCGAGAGCCCTGCACCCGCCCTCGGCGAAGAGCACGCGTTTTTCACACTCGGTGATTGATGGACACAGACTCTTCTCACAGCAGATTCCCTTCCAAGCCTTTCCTCGTCGGCGTAGTCTATGGCAATCAGGCTGTGTGATTTAGGAGCAGCTGATTGTGTCCCGAGATAGAGAATAGCTCATTTAGCACAGCGTCAGACTCTGTTTACTGAGGATGGACCCATGGACTGAAGCCATGGCCCTCTGCAATGCAATCATTGAACTGCATAGAGGCATCGGTATGACTGTGACACTGGCTAGCCACACACACACACACACACACGGACATGCACACGCACACACAAACACATATGAATCATTATGGAGAGGCAGAGAACTTATGAGTGACTGAAAGTCCGCATGCAAGCCACGTGAGCCAATCATGTCTTGAACTCTAGGTCATGTCAAATTTGTATCTCACATATATATCTTGTCTAAATGGAACTGCTCAACTTTTGCACAACTTTTATAAATGTATATATATATATATATAAAACTGAAGTCAGTAGCTACGAAACTTTGCTTCAGGGTTGCGTAGCGAGTCAGATTCAACCCATCATTCAAGGAAAACATTTGCAGGAAAAGCCCCTGTAGGCCTCTGGTAGTTAGGTAGAGAATGCAGATATAAAGAATGAACTGTTTGGGCATTAGTAAGAGACATTGCTAATGCCAGGACTTAGGTGTGGGGATGGGGGTGGGGGGCACTGGAGACTTCACTGAAGAAGATAGAGACAAGTACATTGAGGAAAATGGTGACTTTGATTCATTATTTCCAAATGGGCGACGCGTATCTCGTAATCTCTTATCTAACAAGTCTCCCTGACAATCCATTCCTTCTGAACCCTCCCAGCACTGCACTGCAACCGACACCAATATGAATCACAGCCGTGGCGTGCAGGTCCTGATCACTGACCAGCAAATATCATGCAGAGAATACAAAGAAAGAGGAAACAAAGAGGAAAAACACATTGTAATTGTGGGTTGTTTTTTTCTTCCACACTCGCATAAAGGGAGGTTAAGGGGTGTAAGTGCTAATTACAGACACCGTGATGCTCACTGATCGTCGTGACCCCTGCTCGTTAAGATGACAGTGGAAAGAAATTTGGGAGTAAACATAATTATGCGAAGTTCCCGAGGTCTGTCATTTACATCCATTGATTCATGCACACCGAGATAACAGCCATTTAACCAGTGAAAGATGATTTTGCGGCAGTTTGTTTTTTTCTTTTCTGAGATGCTTGCTTTAAAAAAAAAAAAAAAAAGTTCTCAACCAACCCTGTCTCATCAAAATTACGTTCCCAGGGAACTATTCGGCATTCTCAATTACGTTTGTCTGAAAACGTATTTTGTCCGTGATTACGTTTCATTGAACGTATCGCAAATACGTTCGTTCTCAGCCTATTTTTTGCCATTTATTTACCTATAGAATTATGTTTGGTTGAAACGTATCCCAGATATGTTAAATGTCAACATATATCATATTATTGTCATTAAGGCATATTTCCCTTTCGGGGAACGTTTCATTTAACGTATTTTGTCCCTGATTACGTCTTGAATCTGAATTGAGCATATTTTTTGTTATTTATTTACCTCTTGGATAATTTACATTGAATTGAAACGTATCCTCAATAGGCTACGTTAAATATCGATAACATTTGTCCGGGGAGGGGGGGTCCGGCGGGGGGAGGATGGCCGGTCCAGTGGTGGGCCGGTCCAGGACCCTGAATGCTCCCAGTCCGACCCAAATAGATGCACCTGCATTTATACATGACGGGCCGCAGCATGGGCCGCTGTATACTACAGTATAAATGTATACTCATGATCATTAACGATACAGCAGTGTTGTGTAGTGGCCATCGCTAAGAAATATGTATGCTTCTTTTCCGAGAAATATCGTAATTTCATTGGTTTGTTGCGTCAATTTACACTACAGTTCCCATGAGTGTCAGCGACCGTTGCTATGGTGACGACGCCAGCTTTTATTAAAATGTTTTATATTGCCGATGGGTGGTTATCGTCAGTGGCTGGCGAAATACTGCCCTGTAGCAGTTATATTGAAATGTAAAGAAAATAATGTGTGTATAATGAAAATCGACCAGCCACAAACGGTACAGGAAACATAATTTGAAGCTTTCTGATTGGCTGAACTGGCCCAGATATGTAAGCCAACACACTGTGAACATAATTTGTACTTTTTATGTGTACCTTTTAAAGCCAGCACAGTTAGAAATGCAAGCTTTTATATTTAGGATAAGATATATTTTACTGTAAGATGGACATTATTATACGTCACGCGCAACACGTATCTTGACGTTGATCCAAAGTGCCAAACGTAGAGGGGTTACAATAAAGACCCTTAAATTGTATGACTGTTACATTTTTCTGCCTATTCTTTTACTATTATTGTCCCACACCACAATGTATGTCCCACAATGTGAACTCCAAACAATTCATGTTCATCCAATTCATGGACAAGCTGGAAACACGTCTAAAAACACTTGAAATAGAATATAGCCTATATTTATATTTTTACAACATCAATCTCCCTATAATATGAACAAAATATGATCAGGTTATACTTTCTCTCTTGAAAACGGGCAAAACGCTAACCCTAACCCGGAAAATGAATTTAAAGAACTACAAACGTTCGGAAAATGCAATACACTGAAGTGTGCGGCGCCATGTTTTTTGTAGTCCTAAAGCCCCTTATGTTACTATGGCAGAGGCCTACTTTCTTTCAAAAGCTCATATCTTGGTCAATTAAAAACAACTGTGGGTAAAAATGTAACTACACACAGACATACATTCGCATTACCATATTGTTCATCCAGGGCAATCCTGCCAGCCCTGGGGAAGGGAACACAATGGCTATAAATGGTCATATTAAGTAATATGGAAATATGTATATGAATCATTTAAGGGGTAAATGGGGTCTAAACTGCTCCAAATTGAAAAGCATGACTAAGGATAAGGTCACCATCAATATGTTGAACACATTTTGCCACTAAATATCCCTTAAAATATGTTTTAGTGATTTTATCCATCTTGGCTCTATATAGGCTCTGAGAAAGTACACATCAGTAAGTGCCTTCTCAGTGAGCAGATAAAAATGAAACTTTGTCGTAGGATGACAATGAAGACACCGTTGGAAAGGTCTTGATCTGCAGAATACAGATCTGCCACTGTGGACATTCTGGGTGGTTCCTGCTCCTCAGGAATGCCCTTTGAACCTTGAACCTAAGGCTCTTTTAAAGGCTTACAGAAAAGCAACACAATGTGATACAAACATGGGGAAAACATTTTTGGAAAGCTCTTGACTTCTTCTATCATGTCCTTTGTGGCCTTTGCCAAACCATTAGGGGGCGCTACTGGGTAAGGTCAAAACCAGATTTCACCCAATTAACAATAGTAAAAGTGAAATCTGACTAAATAAATGTGCTCCCCGGTCCCTAAAACATATAATACACTTGCGAAGTTCCTTGACACATTTTCACATAATAGGGAAAACGTAAACTAAACATTTTAGAACTAGCCTACAAAAAAAATGGCGGAAAAAACATGGCGCCGCACACTTGAGTGTATTGCATTTTCCGAACGTTTGTAGTTTTTTAAATTCATTTCCGGGTTAGGGTTAGCGTTTTGCCCGTTTTCAAGAGAGAAAGTATAACCTGATCATATTTTGTTCATATTATAGGGAGATTGATGTTGTAAAAATATAAATATAGGCTACATTCTATTTCAAGTGTTTTAGACGTGTTTCCAGCTGCTTTGTTTGTCCATGAATTGGATAAACATGAATTGTTTGGAGTTCACCTTGTGGGACATACATTGTGGTGTGGGACAATAATAGTTTTATTTTTATTTTTTTTATTGTCAACAATATTATGACATTATAACATAAACAGTAGTACAGTAAGGACAGTACTTCCGGCTGATAGGTCCTCCCAGGTGGTCACGGCGTCTGTCAGCTGTAGCCCCTAGCAACCTGACGTCATTGAAACATGGTGCAGGAATCAGAGAGAGAAAACATAGAGTAACTAACCAATAGGACAAACATCCGATCGTAACTCGTCACTTTGTCAACATTAGTTTCTCCCGCTGCCACGGAATAATGTGTTGATCAGCAAATCAACCTCAGACGTGTAGTGGGCGAGGGTTTGATCCGTCAGACGGAGTGACGTCACACGGGAGTCCTGTGGAATCTGAAAAAGTCACGTGAATCTTGAAAGTCACGTGACTTTGACGCAAAACCATGGGAAAAGAATAGGCAGAAAAATGTAACAGTCATACAATTTAAGGGCCATTATTGTAACCCCTCTACGTTTGGCACTTTGGATCAACGTCAGGATACGTGTTGCGCGTGACGTATAATAATGTCCATCTTACAGTAAAATATATCTTATCCTAAATATAAAAGCTTACATTTCTAACTGTGCTGGACTGGGAATGCTCCCAGTCCAGGGTCGGACCTGGACCGGACCCCCCCCAGCCCCGGACCGCCCCCCCCCCCCCCCCCGCCCCCGACAAATGTGTTATCGATATTTAACGTAGCCTATTGAGGATACGTTTCAACTCAATGTAAATTATCCAAGAGGTAAATAAATAACAAAACATATGCTCAATTCAGATTCAAGACGTAATCAGGGACAAAACACGTTAAATGAAACGTTCCCCGAAAGGGAAATATGCCTTAATGACAATAATATGATATATGTTGACATTTAACATATCTGGGATACGTTTCAACCAAACATAATCCTATAGGTAAATAAATGGCAAAAAAATAGGCTGAGAACGAACGTATTTGCGATACGTTCAATGAAACGTAATCACGGACAAAATACGTTTTCAGACAAACGTAATTGAGAATGCCGAATAGTTCCCTGGGAACGTAATTTTGATGAGACAGGGTTGTCTCAACATACATGAAACTAACTATAACATAAAATAAACCATTGCAACTGTTGTTAAAGGAGTGCTTTACAATATTTCTTATCACAGAGACCGAAGTGCTTCTGCCATTGTTCACCTTTATGGCAGACGCGCTCTTGTTAAAGGCTCTTGGGCAGAACTGACACAACAACACATTTGATTTTGAAAAATTATATTGGTAACAGACTTGTCAGTGAAGCCAGGAGAGTCAGTTATGATGGTTTGATCACAGACAGGTATCATCCATTCCTGGACCGTATCGACTACAGACAGTGCCCTGAAACAGGTCGCACATTAAACACACAGCAACTGTCAACAGATAATGCCCACTGGTAAATCTATGGGTAACCCTTACTTTTACAGTCCCCTAATTGTTCTAAGTGTTTACCCAAGTGTTTACCCAGTAAATATAGGCCTATGGTAAATCATAGTATATTATGGGTAATTACCACTGGTAATAAGAAGGTCAATACAGAGGAACTACAGCTGACATACTAAGAAAAACCTCCATGATTTAATTGTATTATGATTATTTCATTTTTATTTGTATTTTAGTATTTTATTTATTTATTTATTTTCTCTTTTCTTTCTTTAAAAAAATGTTTTCACACTTTGAAAGTACCGGTATGCTGATCATTTTACTTTTTAGTACTGTAATGCTCAGTTGCAGTTAGCATTGCAGTTAGCAATGGAGATATGGGGGAGGGGGGGTGGTGTGGGGGTGGTGGTGTGGTATTGGCCTTTATTCTCCGGTATTGTTCACTTGAGTGACAGTACTCACGTATTTCCCTTCCCTGTAGGGGATAGCCAACCCTATTTTTTTTCAATCACATGCCTTCAGCTCTGAAAACAATCATGCGATGGGTATTTCATCGTAGGCTACATATGAACAACATGACCTCAGCACGATGAGGTAAATATTACACATGCTGAGTCACGCTTAGGGCCCTTACATAGTCAACGCATCGGTACGCATACGCGTCCGCAAGGCTACGCATCGCTACGCTTCGGCCGCCATTATGCGGCGATGCGTAGCAAAATGTGTCGTCCCAATTTTTGATACGCGACGCGCCGATCCATGCAATACTATGCGTTGTCGGTGGGGGCGCGATACTGCAAATATTGTACATTACAATATATTTACAGTAGAATATTTGAATAAAATGGCGGGCGAAGAGGAGAAATTGTGCGAGCAAATACGTTTTTATCAGCATTTATATGATAGTTCGACACAATTGCACTCCAACAGGAATGCTTTGGAGAATGCATGGAGGGAGGTTGCAATAGCAATGGGAAAAACTGTAAAACAGGTAAAAACGGACTGGAAAGCTGTCCAGCTGTCCTCCCATCCTGGTCTCGTGTGGTATTTAAAGGGCGCACATACCACCGCCTATCTCTGCGCTGCCTGCGTTGCCGCCGCCGATGTAATAGGAGCAATAAAATGCACTCTTCTTCCGTAGCCATTTTGATAGGAATGTCACCCGGAATGTCACCCGCAAAAACACCAGTGATTCTGCTGCCACCCGTGGCGTGAGCGGTGTATTGCATGTCATGCATTGCCCGCGACGTTTGCGTATGCTGTGTAGACTATGAAAGGAAGCGCGTCACTCGCGTCGATCGCGTCGCTTACGCGCGTTGCTCGCGTTGACTATGTAAGGGCCCTTAGGTCAAAACTTTAAAAAAAAAAAGAAAAAAAAAAGGGAAGACAACTCTAATCTTTTGGTGAACTTTATCCTCATGCAAACACACTGTGAACGGGCTCGCTGGAGTCGGACGCAGCGGGATTCATTGTATCAGGCAGATATGGGGATTTGAGTCCACGGATGTTGTTTTTTTTTCTCCCACTGGAGATGTTTATCTCACGCTTTATAGCTTTGGGAGGCTGTAGAAGAAGGATATAAAACACGCGCAGGCACGCACACACACACACACACACACACACACACACACACACACACACACACACACACACACACACACACA
>JAOPHQ010002717.1:5000-20000 GCA_030340625.1 Merluccius polli | reverse complement strand
ATATACATCATAGAATAATGAGCTCACTGAACTTTCTTCAGTGAGTTTTCTCGCATGCACAAAAGTGTTCAAATTTTCTCCAGTGTTTGTATGAACTGAAAAATTCCGTCTCTTGATACAGAAGAGCCTACAGTCCAATGTCCGACCATCCCTCACGCAGAGAGAGTGGACTGTATCCCGGATCTTGAGGCGTCAAAGGTACATGACACACATCCACACATCCATACACATACGTCCATACATCCATATAAATACATCCATACACATACATCCATACATCCATATACATACATCCATACACATACATTCATACATCCATGCACCCATAAATCCATCCATCCATACATACACATACATCCATACATACATACACATCCATACATCGACACACACCCATGCATCCATACAGTCACACATCCACATCCACATCCATACACCCATACGATCAGACATCCATACTTATTAGCTGCTTATTCCTGCTCATCGTGTGAACCTGATCAGGGCAGGGCAAATACCGCTTTGCCATATAATACCGAAAGAAGGGGGAACACTTCTGAAAAAACAGCCGGGCGTCAAAGATAGTTGATTGGTTCAATTGCGACGACACGGCATTGGCGGGGCCATGACAACACACTAACGCCGATGCCATGGTCCCTCTGCCTCCCATAGGTCAAATGTGAGGAGCGAGGTTGCTGCTGGGACCCCGTGAATCCCACCAACGTGCCCTGGTGCTACTTCTCAACCAAACATGGATACACCGTGGAGTGGGTGGAGAACCCTAGCCCTTACGGTAATCCATCTATCTGTCTGTCTGTCTGTCTGTCTGCCTGCCTGTCTGTCCGACTAGATAGTTTACAACGTTAAGGTGAACCAACAGCATTCACCACTATCATGTCATTCAAGGACAGACGGCCGTGTGCCCCATCCCAGCTCAGGGATAGCTGTAGAGCTAGCCTAGCTCTCTGAACACTGTGCAGCAGTTTCAACCCTTTGATCATAACAGCAGTAGAGTACAGGTCTGTACTGCAGGTGTTTTTTACATGAATTGGTGGCATTCACCTCGCTGAACGCCGTCAATTCATGTAAAAATACAATTTAAAAAAAATCTTATTGGCAGTCTGAAAGGTGTATTATTTAGTTTTCATTCAAACAAAGTGCACGTTGCATGTTTTTCGTTGGTAATTTTGAATGTTTTTGAACATCTGGCTCACAGTGATGAAAGCCCATTTGAAACGGATGGACGCCCCCACCCTGTTCGGGGCGGATATCAAAGAACTCTCACTGCATGCAGAGATGCAGACCCCCAATCGCCTCCGATTTAAGGTAAGGATAAGGAGGAACGTACCTCCTGTATATGAACAACTCTAGCTCTCTGTGTCTTTTCCTCACTTGAATATGATATTTGACTGTTTGTTTTTAATGGCAAAAGTTATATTTCTTTATTTATGTGTTTACGTAACCTATTCATTTGAAGCGACCACAAAAATCAACAACTGAATAGGATCATGAAAACACACACACACACACACACAAACAAAAAGCTCACTCACACACACAAACACACACACACACACACACACACACACATATACATGCACACACACACACACACACGCACATTTAAATACTTTTATTTGGATCCAAAGTAGGGCAAGTCATAAGAGATCCAAATATTTTGGAAGAAGGTTACAGTACAGTAAGCAAGCCAGAGACTGGGTGTACATCGCGCTTGTAAACACAGAAATTAATGTAACATAATGATAGCTTAATACAGATATAAATAGACATATGTAAATATGTTCAAACTCAAGGGTAGACAAAGCACCGTCTTCTCCATATGGAGAGGCTGCCTATAATGGCTGAGACTGAGCAATACTTTGCCAATTTTTTTGCATCAGTCTTTAGCAGCCCTCCTAGCTGCAGTCCCCGGAGCACGAGTTTGTGGACGTGCCCCAGGCTCCCAAACACAAGCACAATGAGTTCACAGTTGTATCCTAAAATCCTAATGTGTTGTACCAAAGGCTGATATTTCATGAATTTAGATGTAAAGCAGGTGTCCATGTACAGGTCAAATGAACAGGCTATTTCAATGATGGTAACTGATTTTCCGGTTTCGTTAATGAAAACAATATCTGGGGTATTTGGAATATTGAGCAGTGTGTTGTTATCGGTGATGTTATGGTTAAACCAGTCCAATTTTACAGTGCTGTGTTTGTGCATTTGTGTTGTATTGTCCTGTAGTTCTCTGATGCTGTTTGAGACCAGGTCCACCAGGCGGTCATGCCTGCTGATGTACAATCCTTTGTAGTGGCTGCAGCCATTTAGAATATGTGCTATTGTCTCTTTATCACGGGGGGTGGGGTGAAGGATGCAGTGTGGATCATGTTTTGACGGATACCAGGTTGCTAGATTATATTTTGTTGGTAGCACTTGTAGGCGGGCCTTGATGGTAAAAGTGAGAATGTCCTCGCCTATCGTGGTGTTGGAAAGAATGGAGTGTGACAGTGCGTGGTCTGCAAAGGGGAGGAGAGCCAGTTTTCCTTGCAGGCTCAGGCTGCTCCAGTGTTGTGCATTATTTGACCTCTTCATGGTCAGAATGGAGCCTCTAGCAGATGTGATTGTCAGGTTGTGGTGCGTTCCGTCTTGTTCGTAGATGGCACGGATGTAGGTGAGCGGATCTGTGATGATGCGGTTGTTGAGCGCAACAGGTGTGCCGTCGGACGTCGCCCACTCCAATTGTAGTCCTAAGCGGTGGCAAAGGTCATTGAGGTCCATCCAGTCTGACCTCACGCCAAAGCCTGTAGCGTTGATGTCTAGTTTCCCATTTTCTTTTCTCTTAAAACCAAGGAATTGTGGCTCGTTCTCCACAGCGGGTGGTACCTTACGTCGCTGCAGATGTAACAGGAGTGATTCACGGGCCATTTCTCTGAGTTTAAGGTCATCACTGCTGAGCATGTTAAGTAGATGAGCAGTTCTGGTGGCGGTGTAAACCCATTCAATGTTTGGGACGCCCAGACCTCCGTCCCTCCGGGACTGAAAGATGATGTCACGGGTCGAGTGGGTGTTCAAGCCGACCCATTTCCTCACGGCTCGCACCGTTTTGTCATTCAGCTCCGTAAGAACGTTTTGTGGTATGTGAATATTTGAAAAAAGGTGTTGTATTTTGGCAAGTGCAATCTCTCTGATTGCGTGTAGCTTCATTAGAGTGGGGAGAGGGGAGGAATCGATTAGATCCAGTCTGACAGAATAGTCATTAGTCAGTTCTCTGACTTGCTCTTCCCAGTCTCCTGCTATGTTGAATTTATGGCCTAAATATGAATATGTTTCATGTCTTGAGTATACCCGGATGGGTTTTTGCAATACTGTGAAGGATGGAGGCTTGTCAGATTTAGATTGATACCATCGATTTCCTCCACTGCGCCTTTCATAGAATGCTGCGCATTTAGCCTGTTTCACCTCCAGCCTTGACCACTGCAAAAACTCCTCGGTGCGGGAGAGCATGCGGTGGATTACGCTCTCGGTCCGCGACGAGATCTGGACGTCGTCGGCGTATCCCTGCACTGGGTTTGGGGATCGTACTCCCTCAGGTGCACACTGGCACATCCATTTGAGCCAGTTGTTGATTGCCAGGATAAAATTGACCGCACTCCAGGGACATCCTGTTTTAATGCCGATATCAAGCTTAATTCGGCTCAGTCAGAGTATTCCCACAGATGACTTGAATATAAGATTTTTTATAGATGTCCATCACTATATCTGTATACACTTGTGGTAACTTTATTTCATTAAGTGCATGGATCATGACGTTACTGTGGGAGTGTGCCAAATGCATCTCTGAAATCTAAAAAGACCGTGTAAAGCTTAGCTGAGCTATGTTTAAAGTCGTCAATTCCCGTCTTCAGGCCGAAAACATGCTCGTTCATTCCTTGACGGCTGATATAGGCTTTTTGTTCAGATGAAAGGATTCCAGTTTCCGTAAGCCAGGGCAGGATACGGGCCAGCAGACACTTTCATAAATATTTTGTATATTGTCGGTAGAAGTGAGATATCTCTCCATGTCGATGGGTCGTCAGGGATATTGTCTTTTTTAGGGATTCTGTGGATAAGAGCGCCTTTCCAGGAATCTGGCACTTTTCCATTTAGAAGGCAGATGTTAAAAATTTGTGTCAAGATTTGACACGACACTTGCTTGGTAGCTTTTATGCTCTCATATGTCACTCCATCAGAGCCACTCGCTTTGTTGTTTGGCAAATTAATTATAACTTTGTCCACCTCACTGTCTGTGAAGTGATCTGTCTTCAAATGATAGTCCTGAGAGTCAACAGTGAGTGATTGTTGCCATGGTGCGTCATCTAAAGGGGCGTGGTTTAGTTGTTTACATTTGGCAGCGTAGTAATTCTGCACATGTTCCACGTTATTAGCAGGGGGTGGGGGGTCTGGATACGTGCTGTTGTTTAGGATGATCGTAATTGCTTTTGATTTCCTATGTTGCCACAAATAAGCCAGTTTATTTCTGCTCACCTGTCGCGGCTGTTGGTTTTCTCCGACCCTCCTGGCCGTCCCGAGCGCTGGTTGAATAACATCCCGCACGAAGCGTAGTTGCGCCTCGATCCACTCTCCAAGGGAGGTCGGGGTCTGTGCCTGAGGGAGCGCTGGGCTGAAGAGTGGGAACTTCCTTAATACTCGCAGCGTGTACTTAAGTAAAGGTAATCCAAAAGGTCTTCCGCTTTTGTGGCTGATGGTAAAAGTCCCGTTCCTGAAGTATACTCCGTTAAGAATGCTGCTGAGCTTAATCCATTTTGCTGGCGTTTGGCCAGAGAAGGCGAAGTTACATCTGTCCTCGAGTCGTTTTGTGTCCAACGTTTTTCTATAGGCTCTTTCCTCATTTTGGAAGAGCATCCACTCATCTGATGACAGTGGTCGGACGTAGTTTGAGAAAGCTGGCCAGGTGCACTCTCTCCCCGCCGGGTGTCTTGGCGTGGGATCATGAACGCACCACCTTTGTTGACGTATTCTACCGGTAGGTAAAGCGGCTTTCAGAGCCGACTTTATCACCGCAATAAGGCACATTGCAAGCAGTAATCTGGTAGCATCCATACTAAGAAACCTTTCTTCCCTGCGTTATCGACGGCAGTTACGACGGGTGTGTTTAGGATGGAATCAGTGCATTTTAGTTGGAGAGCTAACGTTTGCTCCTGCCGCCGCCGCCGCGCGGCACACACACACACACACACACACACGCACACACACACTTGTGTTGTTGATTGTTAGTGGTAGATGTATTATAAAATAAAATGATTAGGGTCGGAAACCTTGTCCTTGAACATTACATTTTTTCATTTCATCTCCTTCATTTGTTCCCATTGAAGGGATTTTGCTCCACGAAAAGAAGGAATACATTGGCCAAGCAGCCAAAATTGTATTTAGAAAGTATTAAAAATACCAAAACAAGGTCTGGAAAAGAAGAGGTAATGATATTTAGTGCTTACTTTAACTTTGAGGAAACATGTAATGGACTAGAAAGAGCCAGAATAAAGGACACCACTGTTGTACTCTAATAGAACAAAATAATGTTAACAAAAGATCATTTTTACAACAGTGTTTATGTAACAAGTCAAGTCTAGCCCTACATCACATGTCTCAAAGTGCTTCACAGGCCACATTTAAATCTAAATGACGCCGGATAAAGGGCTTCAAATGAGACCGGTGCACTAGATAATTTCTTAGAAAGTCCTCACAAGAAGCATCCCCCTTCCCAGAAAAGCTCATTAACTCACTCAGCACTCAGGCCAGGATTGAATGGAGTTTGTATGTGTGTGTGTGTGTGTGTGTGTGTGTGTGTGTGTATGTTTGTGTGTGCGTGTGCGTGTGCGTGTTTGTGTTTGTGTTTGTGTGTGTGTGTGTGTGTGTGTGTGTGTGTGCGCGTGTGTGTGTGCTCATTAATATGTTTCCGCATGAACAGAGAGATAAAGAGAGAACAAGAGAGAGGGGCTTACAGTGACAATTACGTTATCAAATTCCAATTCATTTTTCATTTTCATTTTTTAACTACTAATTGCTGTGTGTGTACTGGATAATTGATGTAATTAATTACATTAGTTATTGTCCAGATCTCACGTATTATCTTTCTTTACCCTTGTACATCTGCACAGCTTCATACCCAGAAATGATTACCTCATAAAAGTCTTGAGTGGTCCGCTCGCTGACCCGATGACAATAATCCAGGGGTCAACAGTCGGAAGACGAAAGCTTCTCCATGCCGACCTTCCACACTCGCCATCGCTATAGACGCACCTTTAAAATATGCGCTTCTTTCTCTTCTTATCTGGGGGTAGTGTGATTTCCCTAGCGTCTGTTACGGTCTGCCAGGTAGAGCATGGCCAGACACAGGCCCAGTCAAACCCTCATCTCCATAGTGAGGATTACATCACTATGCAAATAGGATGTGGGAACAGGACAGTGACACCTGCTGAAAAACGTTTATATTCATGGCCAATGTTTCGAGGTGTCAGACACCAAAACTTGTTCATATGAAGAAGAGTGTAATGAGAAACGCTTAGACATGTAACACAGTGTTTGAATCAGGGAATGGATAGCTATTTGTATTCATATTATTAGAGTATTCATTATTCCTTAATTTCAAGTCATATCTTTTTTATACATTATATTATCCAGCTTGAAGTTTGTTTCGTGTATAAAGACGAAGACAAAGGTCAAACTAATGGAAAGGAAGGCAACTGCATAAAAATGTGGACTTGGAGTTGATTTAGAACACATTTAACTTTTGGTCTTTTACAGAGCAGATGTAACCAAACTCAAACATTATATCAACGTCATCAGAGATGACAAGAGAGAATAAGCACTTGAGCTGCACAGCCGAGAGACTCCCATAAGTATTGTGATGGTGCCAGAAACACAAACACACACACACATACACACTCAGATCTCTCTCTCACACACACACACACACACACACACACACACTACTTTTTGTGTTCCTGGAAACAAATGGCAATGACCGGAGAAATATATGGGTCTGACTAATGCCTGAAAGGCAATCAGTTAACATGAGATTCATATGGAATGCAGACGTAACCTTATTACTTATTAGTAAATAGAGACGACCTTAGTAACGACATGGCAACGTTACCTTATTACTCCAGTAAATAGAGACGATCTTAGTAACGACATGGCAACGTTACCTTATTACTCCAGTAAATAGAGACGATCTTAGTAACGACATGGCAACGTTACCTTATTACTCCAGTAAATAGAGACGATCTTAGTAACGACATGGCAACGTTACCTTATTACTCCAGTAAATAGAGACGACCTTAGTAACGACATGGCAACGTTACCTTATTACTCCAGTAAATAGAGACGATCTTAGTAACGACATGGCAACGTTACCTTATTACTCCAGTAAATAGAGACGATCTTAGTAACGACATGGCAACGTTACCTTATTACTCCAGTAAATAGAGACGATCTTAGTAACGACATGGCAACGTTACCTTATTACTCCAGTAAATAGAGACGATCTTAGTAACGACATGGCAACGTTACCTTATTACTCCAGTAAATAGAGACGATCTTAGTAACGACATGGCAACGTTACCTTATTACTCCAGTAAATAGAGACGACCTTAGTAACGACATGGCAACGTTACCTTATTACTCCAGTAAATAGAGACGATCTTAGTAACGACATGGCAACGTTACCTTATTACTCCAGTAAATAGAGACGATCTTAGTAACGACATGGCAACGTTACCTTATTACTCCAGTAAATAGAGACGACCTTAGTAACGACATGGCAACGTTACCTTATTACTCCAGTAAATAGAGACGATCTTAGTAACGACATGGCAACGTTACCTTATTACTCCAGTAAATAGAGACGATCTTAGTAACGACATGGCAACGTTACCTTATTACTCCAGTAAATAGAGATGATCTTAGTAACGACATGGCAACGTTACCTTATTACTCCAGTAAATAGAGACGATCTTAGTAACGACATGGCAACGTTACCTTATTACTCCAGTAAATAGAGACGATCTTAGTAACGACATGGCAACGTTACCTTATTACTCCAGTAAATAGAGACGATCTTAGTAACGACATGGCAACGTTACCTTATTACTCCAGTAAATAGAGACGATCTTAGTAACGACATGGCAACGTTACCTTATTACTCCAGTAGATAGAGACGATCTTAGTAATGAAATAGCAATGGGGAAGCTTTCTAAACGTAGTGCCATCCGAGTCCGGTCCAAGTTGACATTTATTAACATTTAATTTAGCTCATTAATTTTTAGACCGGTGATAAGGTGATCACGTCATAGCCGTGCATGTTATCGAAAAATAATCCACACAGAGAGATTCGTATGGCTATATCTATGACATAAGTGAAATATTCGAAACATTAAACTCACTTTAATGTACACAGAGCCTTGAATACAAACTACCACATGCAAAAAAAACATGCTTTACAAAGAAAAGAACACAGCCCACACACCTCCACGCAGGCACACCAGCCTGGCTTGTTAGAGATAGTAATTACACTCCACCTTCCCTCTCTCTCTCTCTCCCTCTCCCTCTCCCTCTCTCTCTCCCTCTCCCTCTCCCTCTCCTCTCTCTCTGTCTCTCTCTCTCTCTCTCTCTCTCTGTCTCTCTCTCTGTCTCTCTCTCAGTGAATAGTGCTTGTGTTTGTTTGCCTCTAAATGGGCTTCTCTGTGCGGTGCCTGGGTGTGCCCCCACCTGCCTGCACCGCCTGCCCAGCCTGCCTAATGAACTTATTGTGGCTCTAATGACACTCATTGAGTTTCTTGAAAGCCTCGGCCTCCATGCTGATGGCCGGTCAAAGTGCTCCCCATTGCCTGCCCTTTGGCCCCCTCTCGCTCTCTCGCTCTCTCTCTCTCCCTCTCTCTGGTCAGTAAACAGCAATCCACCTGACTTCAGGTATTAACCTTTCACTGCTGCTGTTTTTTTAACATGGTTGTGTCCGGGGGGGGAACGAGCTAATGGACAAACCCAGTGTTTGACTAGTTTTGAGTTAAGTTTTTTTTCTGGAAGCGTGGTAACAAGTACAGAAAAAACGTTGAAGAAAACTATATTATGTAATATCGTTCCATTCACATTGAATGGAGGTAGGATAATTAGAATAATTTAAAACCATGTTTTGAGGAAGGCACTTTTAATGAGGTGAACAAATGAAGCCACACATTCAATAGAGAAAGACCAAAAAAGGTCATAACAAATACAAATTCACTGTAATATGACATCACTCAGGGACATAAGGAATGTCCCATAACTCCATGGAAATGCTTTTTAGAGCAAACTTGATGTTGGATGTGCGTGCACTAGAACAACAAATATAAAAATATTTGTTGCCGTTAAAAAAAAAGACCCAAGTTATTTAATGAAGCAGACCGAGTTTCCCTTCATTCGACCTTTCAAACATCCTGGACCTTTTAAAGCACATTTTTTCATCTTATATTTAGTGTTCTTGAGCCCTTTCAAATGAGTTGTTATTAGAAAGACAATACCAGCAAGGTTGAGCTACAAAGAGCACTATTTGAATCACCTAAAGGTCAGCAAAAGTGTATGACCTTTAATGTTATTCTGTAATATTATACACTGTGTAGATTAAATGAGGTCAACAGGTTAGATAAACCTAGCTAACATTAACAATGCATGTCTCGGACCATGTAAATATTATGTATTTATTATCTTATCGTGTAAACCAAAGTTATCTTGTTCGCCCCAGGATTATTTATTTACAGTTGTTATTTCATATAGCCTAGTTTCTGTTCAAACGGGGGGGCTATAAATATGTAGATGCACAAGGCTTGTATTCGTCCAATGAGCAGTAGATCACAAGGTTATCCTCGACATGACATGGCTTTGAAGAAACCATTATTACTGTTTGTCTAGGGTTCGACACGCATGACATCATGTAAAAGTCACAGTTGTCCCTTAAAGCAATTAGGCACGCAGTAAGTCATTTGACCAGATGGCCGTTAACAGAGTCCATTTGGTCCTTAGTTTATGGACTGTGTCCTACCAATCTCTGGACTAATTAGGCTCTTATCATGTTATTGTGACCTGCATGATGAGTGGATATCAGAGAGGGGGGGGAATAGCTAATCTTGTATTATCACTCGCTTGTCTGTGACAATGTTCTCAGTAATATATACTGACTAAAGTGGGGTATTGTTGGTTAACGAATTAGATCATGGTATTATAATTGTTTGTGTTATATTAATAAAAAAGGAAAAAAAACAGGAATATATATTTGAAGGGTAACATAATTATGTCTCAGATAGGGAAGGTTCAAGTGGTTCAGTGTTTGGGTGCTCCAGAAGTTTATCAGTTTATTCCCATGGACAGTACACTAATGCAGTTCTTGTTACAGTAATGTGTACATGTGTGCATGTCAGTTCTGTGTGTGTGTGTGTGTGTGTGTGTGTGTGTGTCCTCTACATACATAATGGGGTGTTTCTGCTCTGCTTCTCTCTATGTTTCCATTATGGCCAAATGGCTGTCTCTTATGGGGAGTTAGGGATCCCTAATGAAAACGTCTTTCTGATCAAATCTGTGCCAGAGACTTAGAGCGACGGTGTGTGTGTGTGTGTGCGCGCGTTTTCCCATGTTTTTGTTTCATTAGAGCTCAGCGTAAATGTGTGTGAAAAACAAGAGCCATAAAACTGTCTCACCTGTGCCAAGGGTGAAGTAATAATTAATTATTACATAATTTCCATATGTGGAGTAATGTCAGTTTCATTATCTGCAGTGTGATGCGTGTGTGCCTGTGTGAGAGAGAGCAAGAGAGAGAGAGAGAGTGGGAGAGAGAGCGAGAGAGGGAGAGAGAGAGAGAGAGAGAGAGAGAGGGAAGGTGGAGTGTAATTACTATCTCTAACAAGCCAGGCTGGTGTGCCTGCGTGGAGGTGTGTGGGCTGTGTTCTTTTCTTTGTAATGCATGTTTTTTTTTGCATGTGGTAGTTTGTATTCAAGGCTCTGTGTACATTAAAGTGAGTTTAATGTTTCGAATATTTCACTTATGTCATAGATATAGCCATACGAATCTCTCTGTGTGGATTATTTTTCGATAACATGCACGGCTATGACGTGATCACCTTATCACCGGTCTAAAAATTAATGAGCTAAATGAAATGTTAATAAATGTCAACTTGGACCGGACTCGGATGGCACTACGTTTAGAAAGCTTCCCCGTTGCTATTTCATTACTAAGATCGTCTCTATCTGCTGGAGTAATAAGGTAACGTTGCCATGTCGTTACTAAGATCATCTCTATTTACTGGAGTAATAAGGTAACGTTGCCATGTCGTTACTAAGATCATCTCTATTTACTGGAGTAATAAGGTAACGTTACCATGTCATTACTAAGATCGTCTCTATCTACTGGAGTAATAAGGTAACGTTGCCATGTCGTTACTAAGATCGTCTCTATCTACTGGAGTAATAAGGTAACGTTGCCATGTCGTTACTAAGGTCGTCTCTATCTACTGGAGTAATAAGGTAACGTTGTCATGTCGTTACTAAGATCATCTCTATTTACTGGAGTAATAAGGTAACGTTGCCATGTCGTTACTAAGATCATCTCTATTTACTGGAGTAATAAGGTAACGTTGTCATGTCGTTACTAAGATCATCTCTATTTACTGGAGTAATAAGGTAACGTTACCATGTCGTTACTAAGATCATCTCTATTTACTGGAGTAATAAGGTAACGTTGCCATGTCGTTACTAAGATCGTCTCTATTTACTGGAGTAATAAGGTAACATTGCCAGGTTGTTACTAAGATCGTCTCTATTTACTGGAGTAATAAGGTAACGTTGCCATGTCGTTACTAAGATCATCTCTATTTACTGGAGTAATAAGGTAACGTTGCCATGTCGTTACTAAGATCATCTCTATTTACTGGAGTAATAAGGTAACGTTGCCATGTCGTTACTAAGATCGTCTCTATTTACTGGAGTAATAAGGTAACGTTGCCATGTCGTTACTAAGGATCGTCTCTATTTACTGGAGTAATAAGGTAACGTTGCCATGTCGTTACTAAGATCATCTCTATTTACTGGAGTAATAAGGTAACGTTGCCATGTCGTTACTAAGATCATCTCTATTTACTGGAGTAATAAGGTAACGTTGCCATGTCGTTACTAAGGTCGTCTCTATTTACTGGAGTAATAAGGTAACGTTGCCATGTCGTTACTAAGATCATCTCTATTTACTGGAGTAATAAGGTAACGTTGTCCAGGTCGTTACTAAGATCAGTCTCTATTTACTGGAGTAATAAGGTAACGTTGCCATGTCGTTACTAAGATCGTCTCTATTTACTGGAGTAATAAGGTAAGTAACATTGCCATGTCGTTACTAAGATCATCTCTATTTACTGGAGTAATAAGGTAACGTTGCCATGTCGTTACTAAGATCGTCTCTATTTACTGGAGTAATAAGGTAACGTTGCCATGTCGTTACTAAGATCATCTCTATTTACTGGAGTTATAAGGTAACGTTGCCATGTCGTTACTAAGATCATCTCTATTTACTGGAGTTATAAGGTAACGTTGCCATGTCCATACTATGGTCGTCTCTATTTACTGGAGTAATAAGGTAACGTTGCCATGTCGTTACTAAGATCGTCTCTATTTACTGGAGTTATAAGGTAACGTTGCCATGTCGTTACTAAGATCATCTCTATTTACTGGAGTTATAAGGTAACATCTGCATTCCATATGAATCTCATGTTAACTGATTGCGTTCCAGGCATTAGTCAGACCCATATATTTATCTGGTCATTTGCCGTTTGTTTCCAGGAACACAAAAAGTTGTGCGAGCTAAAAGTTGCAATTTTGAGACAGAATTTTGAGACAAAATATGAATCAACATCTTTTTTATTGATTCGTAAGTGGCCATGGTATAAGTGGGACCATCCATGACGAGGTGTGCATGTATCGAAAAATAATGCACTTCGCGGAGTCTAACCCCTTAGCCCCCGCGTTGTGCATTATTTTTTGATACATGCACACCTTGTTGTGGATTATCCCTTATATATATATATATATATATATATATATATATATATATATATATATAATATTTACCTGTTTGTGCACAAATAAGTGGATCAAGGCATTAGTACAACAGCAAATCAAAGCAACCTTTATCTCCTGGGGGGGGATGAAGGTGCTGGGAGCAGAGGAAGACTGGATGCAGGAGGAGTGTGTGTATTGATCAGGCTAGGTCTAGAGAAAAACACTCTCCTCCCAGAGAGCCGCATTGCTCTCGCTTTAGAGGTCACTGATCAGCTTGTTAGCCACGGCGTTGCCTGGAAGAGTGCAAGAGTGGAAGACAAGTACGCGAAAAACATAGAAAACCACAAGTGTACATGAAGATTCATGTTATACATCTTCATTGAAACACTACACAGTGTTGAAGAAACAACCCAGCATATTGTCAGTATTCACGTTCAGGCTAAAAATGTGTCATCCACAAGTAAACCCATCACAAACGATTCCACCTCTCAACAATGTATCATTCATAGAGGACATAATTTATTTATACAAGAGATATGTGATAAATCCCACTCTCTCTTTTAAGGATGTATTTGCAATAAGCTTCACTATCTAGTATCTACACACACACACACACACACACACACACACACGCACTACATTACACACACACACACACACACACACACACACACACACTACATTACACACTAGCCTCCACTGGTGTCAGTAAAGAATGACTGTGTGTCTCTTTTCACAGCTGCTTAACATGCTGGGCGTGCGCTGCTCTCTGACCACTATAGTTCCCTGTATGTTGCTGGGCCATATAGTCTCTGGATGCTACCCAGCAACATGCTGCCACCACAGTCACATGCACCTGCCTCACCCCCCCATCACCACACCTGTCTGTGACCTGTCGATGGGTCATCATTTAGTTCATGGATACAAGGTGGGCGTGTCGGCAGCGTCACAGCATACACACGTCAGTATGACTGACCATTAGTGGAGTATATTTTCTCGCTTGGTAAAGATATGCTCCGAATTGTCTCTTCTTATCTAAACTTTCCAGCATAATATGGTATATTTCTATTATTTATGAGCACAATTTTTGACAATTTAAAAGGGCTCTCGTTTGTTTTTTTTTGTTCTTAGGACCTTGAATGGATGATACAACTGGGTCCACATCTTTTCTTTGCTCCAGTATTTTCATTCATGTATTTTTCGTGTGGGTTTGTTCTTTAGAGTTTGACAACAGAGATCAAAGTAGACTAGTCTAAATTATAAATGTATATATTGCACTCTGTCCCCATCTAGTGATGAAATACTGTCATACTGTTACATTATTGTTTCTCAAATCAAATTGTAATCAAATTGTGAATTGAGTGAATTGCTTACTTACACCATTTGATTTATTATTGAAGATAAAAATGACCCTCATGACAACCCAATTATCCACACAATTTGATTTTGTCAATGTTTTGTAAATCATTACATTATGACTTGAAACAAAGCAAAATTAATGAATGAATTAATACATAAATAAGTCAATCAATAAAATAAAGAAAATGTGTATAGTTATGGCCCACTATACCCTATACTGGCAGCTCATCAAATTGTACAGCTCATCAATATTTTTGTCGAGCAAATGTGAACATTTGCTCTTTTCTCAATGAACCCCTAGGTGGCAGCATAATTCTTCCTTAGCTTCAATGACTTCCAGAACATGAGTCCCATCATAGACCATCCCATGTGAGACAAACATTCAAACATAATGCATAAAATGAATGATACAGGCTTGGGAGTATATATTTAACCTCTATAGGACTGATGAACTGTTTAACAGGACAGCAATACACTATTCATTATAAACTTAAGACTGTTTAGCTGTAAGCGCATAATTTGTATATAGTTAGAGTTGTACAATAATGTGAATACAAAAACCTCTGTTGTGCAAGA
>JAOPHQ010002716.1:22500-31669 GCA_030340625.1 Merluccius polli | reverse complement strand
CCCCCCCCCCCCCTATTATCATAATGCAAATAAAGCGATCCGTTTAATTAGAATAGGATGTGATATCATGGCACCATTATTCCTGACGGCAGCCGTTCGCAGTATAAATTTATGTGTGGTGTATAATATCCCAGCGGGCAGGGCATGAAAGGTTACGCACCTCCGCTGAACGATTGCAATTGAATCAAAACGACAGAGAGAATGAAAGAGGTCCAGGAAGAGAGCGGGGTGGAAAAAACGTTAACACAATAATCATAATGACAATAAATAAAAAAAGGTGGGAAAAAGGGGGAAGACTTTCAATTCATTTGGCGCTCTTGCATCTCACTGCATTTAAGTGATGCCATGTTGGAGGGGAACAGTTTGCCTGCTCCCAGACTGGGTTAGTGGCCACATGGGGGAATGCTTGTCCATATCCATTTATTCCCTGTGATGAATGCCTAATGGAGTTTGCACTGTGGTGGAGAGGACTGGGCAACAACCAGCCCTCCTCCTCTCCCCCTCAGTCTCTCTCTCCCCTCCTCTCCCTTCCTCTCCCTCTCATCTCCTGCTTTCAAGTAAGTACGCACACATACAGGAACGCAAGCAGAGAGAGACAAAGGCAAAAATATAAATAAATGGATGCAAATGGATATGGATGCATTGATATATAGTTAAATAGATATCCCCACAGTAGAGGTAGATCACGTTTCACTACTGCGGCAATACAAATAATTCATTTTTGCAGTTTTCGGATCTTTGATCCTTGAATGTACAAATACTCAGAGGTCATAAAAAACAGGCACATTGCTTTTGTAAGCTTTAGTTAAGAGGTTTCCGGTTTGGAGACTCGCGAGCAATTAGTAGCAATAGAGCGAGGAAAGCACAAACAATCTTTTACACTTTAGCCCCAAAAGTAAGTGCCAAAGACTAATCATTGCAGAGCCAGACCTCATCCCGCCAGCCACGCTAGTCTGAGGGCAGTCTGAGGGCAGTCTGGACATTTGAATTCTGGATAACTTTGGAAATTGTTGAGCCGATGAAAGAAGGACCCTCATCTGGAAATAATATATTCTTTCAAATTGACTTTTTAAATCTCTCTTTCCTCATTCAACTTTTAACCTTACATTTCACCAGACACTCATAAGATTTTAAGTGGATGTCTGGCCTCGACTAGCGATGGCCTAACGCACACTTTCCATGTTGTTTTACTGATGAACATTTTAAGACTTATTTTACATTGACTGCATATAAACAGAAAAAAAAGTAGCTGTTTTTCACCATTTCCATAGAATACTCCTGTCATTTTATAATGGTCGCGCGCGCTACCATTTTGAGATTGTGAATCTTAAATAAATAAACACATACCGCACGGCGAAAAAGGAAAAGATATTCAGAGAGAGGGGAAAAAAAAAAAACTGAATGAAATTGTGCAGCTCTAGTGGGTTTCTCCACCCCAGAGAGGGCTCAGAGTTAAGCTAATATTGTGGAAACCCTTCATGCCATCACATCTTATGAATGAATGTATGAGGCCTGACCTCTAACCTGACCGCCTGCAGAGAGAGCGAGAGCGAGAGGATGGAGGGGAGGGATGGGAGTGTGTGTGTGTGTGGGGGGGGGGGGGGGGGGGGGGATGCAGGAGGAGTGAGAGAGATATCAGTGGAAGAAAATACAGCCGGAGAGACGGAGGAATGGAGAGCGACGGAGAGAGCGGGTGAGACACAAAAGAGGAGGATGCTAATGGTTTAATTGAAGTAAATGGAGAACGGTGAAAGTAGAAGAGGGCGATTGAGAAAAGAAATTAACTACGAGAGAGAGAGAGAGAGAGAGAGAGAGAGAGAGAGAGAGAGAGAGAGAGAGAGACAGAGAGCGAGAGAGGGGGAGAGAGGGAGGAGGGTTTGGGTGGGGGTGCTGGTCTGCATGTGAAGGAGGCTGTCAAGGACGAACACTCGACAGTGGCTTGTCCGTCACACCTCGGCTGGCAAGAGGAGCACCCAACCCTGTCTGGGTGGGAGAGAGACGGGGCGGGTTGGGGGGGGGGGGGGGGGGGGGGGGGGTGAGGAGGGGGGGGGGTCATGGAATTCATAATGGGGGAGGGTGTAAAGGGTGGCGTATGAGAAGGGCTTTACTCTTGAAGGCCTCCTATCCATTTTTCTTGATACGGGGGATATGGTATATTTTCGGTAATCCCGTCGCACCGACCTCCAAGGAGACAGCCCTGTCTGTCCACTTGGGAACATGGACAATTTCCAAATTGTCCTTCTTGAACGCATCTCCCCCCCCCCTTACTCTCGTTGTTTGTCTTTCTTCCCTCTTTTCGCTTTTCTTCCCCTAACATTTCGTCCCTTCATCGTCCATCTTGTGGCCATCGAAATAGACAATAGTTCACAGTGTCTGTAGCGGGAAATACCACAAACTAAGAGCGGTTAAGACGAAGCACCTCTGCCATTCGCCATTTGCCTAACACAAAGGAGAGAGAGACACACACACACACACACACATGCACACGCACAAAACAAAGATACACACGCACGCGTGCATGCAAACGCTATGGTGGCACACACACACGCGCAGAAAACACACACAAAGACCGGCAACCCCATATGCACACACTCACTCTCTTCCTGAGATGAGGTCATTGTAAAGCCACACACACACACACACGCACACACACACACGTGGTGTATGTTCAACCTCTGCTGTGTCGCTGCGGCGTGCCAGCTGTGCGTGTATGTGCCAGCTTTGGCCACAGTGGCCCACGGCCACCGGCTCCCCTGGAAACAGGTGACTGATCCGTAACATACGCTGACAACATGACCTTGTACTGGAAGGGCACTCTGTGATGTCTGGCATGTGTGTGTGTGTGTGTGTGTACGTGTGTGTGTGTGTGTGTGTGTGTGTGTGTGTGTGCGCTCTAGAGGAGGGGGGGTACCAGATGGACATTGTAATGTACTTGGCACAGTGTCGTCCCTTTCCTGTTCTGAGTTTTCTTCCTTTTTTTTTTTTTCTCTCTCTCTCTCTCTCTCTCTCCCTTTGCTGTGGTAGGAGACTCTCCATCCTATAAGTCTAATTCTTTAAGTCTTTGTTTCAGTTTTTACTGTCCCCATTTTGGCACCTCTTGCAGCCCCTTATCATCCCTAGAAGGAGGGATCCTTCTTTCTGTGTACCTTCTTCCTTCCTTGATAATTAGGGGGGGGGGGGGGGGTTTCCGTGTCGTAAAATGTGGCCAGTAAAGCCCTTTGAGACTGTAACTCTGCTTATGGGCTGTAAGAATACAATGGACTTGCCTTGACGCGGTTGGAGTACATGCCTACAAATGTCTTCATTCATGTTCTTTATTGACAAGTATGCTGGCATGCGTTCAGTAATTTTTATGTGATGCCTGACATTGATGGAAATGGGAGACTTCAGTGTATCATCAGTGTGTGTGTGTGTGTGTGTGTGAGTGTGTGTGTGTCTGCGCATGTGTGTTTGTGCATGTGTGTGCGTGTGTGTGTGTGTGATGGTCAGGTGTAGTAGTAAAGCTGTAGTCATCGTTTGGCACTGTGATTTAGTCTCAGGGTCACCGGTTTAAACACTGCGGGGACCCATAAAGAAAGTGCAAGTCAATGTAAAATGCTCCTCAATGCATCTAAGAGATAACACACACACACACACACACACTCACACATACACACACACACTCAAAGAGAAACAAGCACTAGAACTGCCCTCTAGTGTGCGTGCTAGCCTCAAAAAGCCACAGGTAACAGAAGATGTGTATATACGCATAGACTCATATAGACACATATATAGTAGTATAGTGTAGTATAGTAGTTTATGATGTTTATAAGGTAGTTCATAACGTAGTTTATAAGGTAGTTTATAAGGTAAATTATAAGGTAGTTTCTAAGTTAGTTTATAATGTAGTTTATATGGTAGTATATAAGGCAGTTCATATGGTAGTTTATAAGGCAGTTCATGAGGTAGTTTATAAGTTATAATTAGTTAGTTTATAAGGCACGTCATGACGATGTGTTTGGAGAACAGATTTATTCCACGTTGCTAATAATGGGCAATAAAATCGGTAATATTGTTGTTTCTTTTTGTTTTTCATTCCTTAAAGAGCTAGAGCTAAATAAATGACACTGAATACATTCAAACAACTCATCTTTTGGCTCAGATGATCGTATTGTTGGCAGCAGGAAGGTGAGAATTAACCTGGAGGCTCCCTGCAACACACTAATTGAAAATAATGGCGCCTCAGATGTGGACAGTGTGTGCTTTTATCAGGTGTGACTCCGCCTTCTGTTTGTGTCTCCTGGACATTGTGCTGCTCTGTGTTTGAACACTAAGCCATCCCGCTGGCAGAGCGTTCCCCTGTGTGTGTGTGTGTGTGTGTGTGTGTGTGTGTGTGGTTGTGTGGTTGTGTGTGTGTGTGTCTGACTGTGTGTCTGACTGTGTGCGTGTGTGTGTGTTTGACTCAATGTGTACGCGTGTGTGTATGTCTGACTGTGTGTGTGTGGGTGTTTGACTGTGTGTGTGTGTGTGTGTGTGTGTGTGTGTGTGTGTGTGTGTGTGTGTGTGTGTGTGTGCGTGTGCGCATGCGTGTTCGAGTGTGTTTGAGTGTGTATGTGTGTGTCTTTGCCTGGGGTGGTTTCCTTTTTTTTGTTTGTTATTACCTTGCCTGGGTTTCTGGCCATCCAGCCCTGGCTGAAACGCATCCACTTTCAAAGCACACACACACACACACACACACACAAACACACGCACACACACACACACACACACACACGACTGCTTTACTCACGCAACTTGCCTCGTAATAGTGCAGCAATATTTTATTTCGCCACACTATTGCGACGTATAATAAACTGAATACGGTTGGCACGTTTCTTTTATTTCAAAGAAACGTGATAAATTCTCTGCTCCCACATGCCTCCATTTTATCCAACGCTCAACTTTCCCGCCACGCCACTGTGCAAGCGTCCTCGCCACTGATCACTAGGGAGAGAGAGGGGGGGGGGGGGGGTGTTTGTGGAGTTAAGGTGGGGTTTGGGTGGTTTTCATCCGCTCCCCAATTTACTGCTCAATTGGCCGGGCCTGGAAGCATCATCTCTTGGAGCGCCTGGTGATGCCTTGTCAGCACATAGAGGCCTTCAATTCAATGGTGGGGGTGTGGGGTGTGGGGGGGGGGGGGGGGGGGGGGAAGGAAAACACATTTTGCCACGAGGTGAATGGAATAAGGCGCTTGATTTGTCCATTATCCTCTCAATCGCTGCCCCCCCCCCCCCCCCCCCCCCCCCCCCCCCCCCCCCCCCCCGACCCCAACACACACACCCACGCACACACACACACACACACACACACACACACACATGCGCGCGCACGCACACACATGCTCATGATCTTGTGAGTCTAAAGTAATGAACTGTAATACAGAATGGATAATAATAATGATGATGGTCATAATTAGCACGATGACATCGAGGCGATTTTCAGCACCATAATGAGAGACATTAGCCCCGGCCTGCCATTGATCTGTTGCAAAAAGCGGGCAGCTCAGCAATCCTAACAGGTCTCCCTTGGAATGCAGTAATGTGTGCTTTGCGCGCACACACGCACACACACGCACACGCATACGCACGCACACACACACACGCGCAGTCAAACACACACACACACACAGTCAAACACACACACATTAAACACAGCATGTACACAATCACACAAACGCACACACACACAGTCAAACACACACACACACACACACACACACACACATTAAACACAGCATGTACACAAACGCACACACACACACACACACACACACCATCATGCAGCAAGGTGAATTGCAGTTTGAAACTACACATGCATATACACATTCAGCTACCACAAGAACAAACCACAATTGCAAAGCGAAACTGCAATTCCACATTGCCACTATACGTCTTTCCTGCCGGGGAGGTTGTGGTGTGTGCCTGTTTGGGACTGTGCGTGAGGGCGAGCATGCTATGCTATTAGCCTATTTGTTCAGTATTTACTCTCTGCTTCTTTTTCTGTGTGCGTTCGACACCCAGGTGGCTTTGCTAGCCGCCCGGTTCAATTTCCAAAGTGATTTGATTTCAATCCGGGCGACCTTGTTTTAATTCCATTCAACATTATGGTCATGAACACCATGTGTATGAGCATGCAGGCACATATTTAGAGGAAAGGAAGGACCTATGGCTTCACCAAGACAGTGAAGAGGAGGGGGGGGGGGGCACATATAGGACATACATGGCATTTAATAACCACAACACAAATGTCAAAATGAAGGTTAAACAAAACGACAACACAAGCGTAATCCCCCACCGGTCCTTCGTTCTCTCTCTCTCTGTCTCTCTCTGTCTCTCTCTCTCTCTCTCTCTCTCTCTCTCTCTCTTCCTGTTGTCTCTGTTGGGCTCTCTCTCAGTGGGTGAGCAATACTTGACGACTGATTTTCTTTCCTTTCGTCAATTCTGCCGTCTGACCCCTCCCGCCCTTTTTTATTTGTCTATCGCTTCCTCGCCAGACACCGATTATGTATTCTGAGTTTGCCTTGTCTCCTCCCAGTCCCAGTAAATAATACCTACCTTTCTCTGTGTCAGTGTGTGTGTGTGTGTGTGCGTGCGCGTGCGTACGTACGTGCATGCATGCGCGTGCGTACGTACGTGCATGCGTGCACGTGTCTGCGCGTGTTCATGGGGTGTTAGGCGCTCTGATCAATGCAGACGGTCCTCTGGTTGTAAGCCTTTCGGTATATGCCGGTCTCAGTGATGCACCGTGACATTTTACCTTTTGTCTGTGTTTGCACCTATGTGTGTGTGTGTGTGTGTGTGTGTGTGTGCATACTGTTCATTAAGGGAGCTCGTAAGTGAGCCAGCAGGGCCCTGCGTCTGCTGTCCCCGCTCCTCTACAAAAGGCCAGACTGGAAGAGAGGATGCTTTCTTTTGGATTCGGATGATGACAGAACCAAGTCGGGGGGGAGGTGGGGGTGAGGGGATGGGGGAGGATGGGGGGGGGGGGGGTGTGACCGTGAGCGCCAGCAGCAGCAATGATTCCTGTGGTACATCGCCTGAAGGCATTTCAACACACCAGCTGCAAATCCCAAAACCAAATGTGTTTAGCAGTTTTTTCTTGTTGTTGTTGTTGTTGATGTTGATGTGTCGAGGTTATAATTTCATTGCAGCAGGAGTGCAGCTGGGGTCATATAGCGAACAGAGAAAGGTGGGAGGGGGGTGAATGCAGACGATTTGGAGGTGCCGTCACGGTGCTACAGAGGAAGATTGGATTAGCGCGATCAGGGTCACCGCCATAATGTTTGCCGTCGGTACGCGTCGGTGTTGTGCGTTATTAAAAAAGGCCTTTTCATTTTTTGGAGCGCGGGGTTCATCTGTCAGCCACCTCCACGTCTACAGCTACACCTACGATAAAACCTGGGTGGCCTGAAACAGTGTGCACTGAGCCCTAGCCGGAGTACAGCGGATAACAGGCGGTAACAACATCGAATACGGCTGACCTGGCCTGAGCTCAACGCGCCCTCCTGTTGAGCACAAGCCCCGGTAAGACTTGGACTTTAACTAATTGTACGAAAGTAAAAAAACAGAGGTTTAGGAAAGGACACGGTGAAAAAAGCCATGAAGGGGCCGCCGTCACGATTTGATTGATTCGCTTTTTCTCACAGCGCTGCGGTAATCTGAGGAGAATATATTTGTGTTTTGAATTGATTCTGTGTGCTGCAGAGAGGTGTGCGTGTGTGTGCATGTGTGTGTGTAGACCAAGGTCACTTTGTCTAGACGGAGCTGATATTTGGGGTTGAAACGGTCCCACATTTGAACAAATAAACAAAACAACATATTACTCATATTATTAGGGCCACTTATTACTGTGTAATACTTGTGTATGAGGTCTTTTCCTGCATGCGTGAGGCTGCGGACAGAACCTATATGACTTTGAAAAGAGGGATAACCTGGGAGAGGGATAACCTCAACCATTACAAGTTATTGTGTTGAGAGGTAATGTGTTAAATTTCGAGGGCCCCTTAATACCTTTGGGCCCTGTAAAGACTATTAACCACCCTCCTATGCCCCTGATTGGAAGACTATTGGGTATTGTAGCAGGTTTCTTGTCTAAATGCATTTGTAGCACTGGTGGGGGAGGTGATCAAAAACACTGACTATTGGATTACAGAAACCCTTTACCACACCAAGGGTGTCTGTCCATTTTGCCGTAATAATAACAAAGAAAAACTTGTGCTTGTACCAAAAAGTTCAGCGTGGTCCAGGTCACTCGGTTCTGACCAGACTCACAGACATTTTAAGCGAGGACCGCCGCTAGGGACCGTGGCCCCTGCTACAAGGACACCGACGGGGGGCTTGGATGAGAGATGATGTAGTTTATCGGCTGGACCACTCCACTGTCCTATCCTAAATATCACTGCTTCCCTGGCTGAAACCATGCTGCGCACACGCACATGCACATGCTGCACAGAAAGTGTGCGTGTGTGTGTGTCTCTGAAATCCTTTGTGCTTGAATATTTGTAGGTTTGGGGTTGTCCTGGACAAAAAGGGTCAGACATTAACATTGTGTGTAACCTTTTTTTGGACACACACACACACACCTACAAACACTACTACAAAACGCACACAGACACAGACACACACACACACACACACACACACACCGTGAGTTAGCAAGTTCCAATGGGGCTGTCAAAGGCAGTTGTCCACTGTGACGGGCCGCTAATTGAAATAAAATGATCTCTCTCTCTCTCTCTCTCTCTCTCTCTCTAATTCCCAACCTTCCCCATTATAAGTCAACAGCTTTTGACCCATCCTAATAGGGCCTGTACATTGCGACGTCACATCCCAATAACCACCGCCATTTTTGGAAGCATAGGAGCATTGCAATGTGAGTTATTATGTCAGTAGTCATGTTTTTTGTTTTGTTCATTCTGATTTGTCATTATGGGGAGACATTGTTGTGTTTGAAGCCACCACAGAGTTTCTCATGCGAGACGTGGCAAAACAAAGCAAAGCGCAAAGCCTATTTCCAGGTAATTCCTAAACACTTGAGCACAAACTCAAGGCGAGAGCACCAGACTGGGGTGATAGCAGGTTCACAGGAATGATATGACTTTCAATGAAAATGATGAATGAAAAAACAAATCCTGAAATGTACTCGGTGCCAG
>JAOPHQ010002716.1:0-20000 GCA_030340625.1 Merluccius polli | reverse complement strand
TGGATTCAATGGAAGTGTCTGTCCAGCTGAAAGACAGAGACGGTATTGCTTTGTTGTATTCACAGAGACGGGGGGGAAAGACGACGCAGAGGGAGAACAAATGACATGACATGAAGGAAGAAGAGACGAGTGAATGCGGATTGAATAGGAATGGAGCCATGTTGCAGCTATCCCTGAAGTTTCTGTAATGAGTTGCAGAGGTGTGTGTGTGTGTGTGTGTCCAAGTGCAGTACTGCACTTGAATACAACTGTCCATCTACCTGTACTCGACATACTGTGGTGGGACTTTGCCACATCTCTCTTCCACATGCACATTTTCACTAAAGCGCTCTTTTCTAAAAGCGATACACTCGGTATGTTAAGAGGCTTATCTTTTTCTGTCTTGTCTTTATCTCTCTCTTTATCTATTTGCGTCAATAAGAGAACAAAGGTAAAACTAGATGAACAACATCTGTTGTTCTCACAGCCAAAATGGTGATGTCCCCCCCGCCCTGCTCTTTAGGTTGTTTTTATTTTTATTGTTTCATTCATTTTTTTCATGGTTTTCCTTTGTTACTCACATCTCCTCTCGTCTCAGATACTTCACTTCCTGCCCTGGTGTATTTAGTCTGTGTGGTTCCCTCTCTCTCTCTCTCTGTGCCAGTTCGTCTTTGTACCCCGTGTCAAATGTTGCAGTGATTTACCTCGAGTGTTTTGTGTTCCGGTTTTTGATCTCCACTAGTTTTACCTGACGTCGCGTTTGTCTCCTCTCTGCGGGATTTGTTTGCCTGATCTCCTGCCTGATTACCCGTGTACCAAACCATTTTCCAAGCACAGACTGTTTGTGGATTTAGATTGTGTTTCTGAGTCGTGCTATTAGTCCCCTTGCCAGTGTTTACACCAGCTGTTACAAAAATAGGAGGCAATGATGATGAATAAGTACTTTTTTACACTTACTTGGGTATAATGGTATTGTTTGCAAGTCAGTGATATACTACCTATGGAGTTACCGGTAAGTTACAGTTATAAGAGTATAATAATCTGAGTTATCCCTTGGTCATTTGCTGTGGTGACGAGGGAAAGCGATGTATTTCACAGGAAAAAAACACAATCAAGCTAATTCAGATGGTCAATCTTGCACAGCTAGACATGGGCTCACTGTGGCAGTGTGTGCTTTTGTTGGTGTGAATTGAAGGCCAAAACAAATCTATAAACTATATTTGATTCATCCCAAATACCGTTGTCTATAATGTAATCTTGAAAATCAACCATGTTTCACCCGCGTCTCCATGTCGAGTATTGGTTTCCAGCTCAGGGAAGCTTTTTTACACGAGATTATTCATCAAACGAGATAATGGAACATGACTGTGCATTTATCAGATTCCCACTATCAGTGCCCCAGCAAGCCACAGTCGTTATGAGCCAGTAACTGTGTCATCAATTCTCAAAGACTGCATCATCTCTTGGAAAAACAAAAGGGTCTTGTAGTTACTCTTTGTGAATGGCTAATACCGGTTCCAAGACTTGCCCTCCAAATGTGTGTGCTGAACCAGTCAGGACAACAACAGCTGCAGCACATCGTGTTTGGCGCTTACTTTGACTGAAGTAAGTCATTGTTCATATTTGACCTCCGCTTTGTTTGCCTGCAACACAGCTAAACATGGCGAAGGAAATACATTCATTTAAGATGATGAATTGCAGAATGACGGATGACTTTGTCCTTTCTGTGGCATTCTGGCACGTCTTATGCCAGAATGTGTCATGCAATGTGCGCACCACTGGAGTCAGAACAGCTCACAAAACATAACTCACTTTCTCATCGACGTAGCGGTGTTCACGCACAGTCAAGCTCAGACGACTTTTGGAAAATTAACAGATATGTAAATAATAAAGAGCATTGTGTGACAGTTTCTTCTCAAATGAATCCATTAATGGAGCCTGACCAGGAAGTGAAGCTTGGCATTATAGCTTCCCTTTGTGCTTAGAAGAAGTCAATGTCAATGTTAATGACTCAATGTTATGAGCGTGTTACAGATCATTTTGAAATGCAACCATTTGTTGTTTTCGCAATGACTTCTACTACAACATAATACCAACACCCAAACATGAGGGTGCAAGCGGTATGGCACACATTTGAGGTTTCAATATTTTTGGATATATCACCATAATTTACTACATGTGCAACATCATCTGTTTGATCCGACCCTGGTGTGCAGGATAATGTTGGTGTGTCTCACTGATCTAAACGGGCTGGTGACATTGGCATGACAAAATAAATAGTTGTTGTGGTTGCTAGATTGTGTCCCCTTCATTCAAACGCTGGCAGCTGAAGGATAGATGACTAGTTATTATAGCCCAAGGTGATGATCAAAGCATGTGCATGGTCAAACCGTGTCCTGGTTATATAAACTGTCTGGCTTGAAGCATTGTTGACAGCTACATAGCAGAAAACGGCCGTTTAAAGCGTGCAGAAGGCCAACACAGAGGGAAGAAAAACATTAGCGTTGTGTGGACATGGCCTTAGCATCTCGGGTCAGTAAGCACTAAACCAGAGGTCACTAATAGGCGGGACCTATAAGCAATAACATTTTGAGAATTATTCAATTTTAAAGGAGCGTTTTTATTTTAACCAGCGCAGGTTTTCTAGCCTTTACAGCACTGGTTTAGCGGCCCAGGAAACTCAGACCAATTGCATGTGTTGTACATCACCTCATGTGATGCAACTCAGCCAATCAAATCTGTGCCAATAAGCATTGCGACTTAAGGCGTGCTCTAAAAAGAGAAACGTAGACAGCTTTTAATCAACGATGGACAAGACCCTTACATGTTCATACTTCCCACAGGCGGTTTAAAACCAGTATGTCTCATATGCTCAGAGGCCGTGGCGTTGAACAAGGGAAAGTGGGGGAGTGTGATAGAAGAGGGAAAGAAAGAGAAAAGGAGGTGTTAAAGCTGTTTGATTGTTAAGTTGTGTTGAGATAGTTGCGTCTAAAATTGGGTGAGACTCAAGCTATACTTTTCATTTCATTTTTCTAAAACTAAGAACTTTATTTTAAGATGCACATTTTTCAAAAGCTCTCTGTTATGTAGGAGCATGTTATTTTTAACTGCAGCCCTTATTTCACTTGAAATGAGAAAATAACATTTATTTATTATTAGAGTACTTATTATTTATAATCCCTCCAGTTCAATGTGAAAACATGACAATTAAATATTGTTTGAATATTATTGAATTGTACAGTCTTCATTTGATTTGTCAGTTGTTGACTACATAGTACCGATGTTGATACAACTACAGGCTACTTCAATATATATGGCACTGAATTATTACACACGTTAGACATTATGATACTCCAGACCTTTGCTTGAGGATATTTTGGGAATGGGAAGATATATTTGGCAATGTTATAGGAGTGTAGGAAGTGGATTTCACAGGAGAATTCAACAATGTCAAGTGAAGCATTTTAAGCATCTCAGAGCTCTGCTTTGTTTTCTTTTGGCCATAGACCAATGCAACACTTAATAGGATCAACTCTGTCAAACTTGAAATGACAAGAATGTCTGGTTGGATGAGCACAAATGGGCAGTGCATTATAGTTAATCTCCCAAAAAATATACAATATATTCACACATATCTGTTGATCCCTAGGAAAAGATACTTAAAGTGTCTGCATGCATATCACGCCAAGTAGGAGAGAAATGTCAGGATCATTAAAGGCTCTTGACTCTGGAGTCTAAGCTCTGTAACCTATCCTGTTGGATGGCGTGTGAACCAAGAACGCTAAAAAATAATCTATTTGTCCCCTCGGATCCAAGTGTCTCGATAATCATGTCATGTAATATGATATTACATACCAGCATTTCTCAAACCATGGGTTGGGGCCCAGCACCGGGCCGTGGAGCAGTGGCTACTGGGCCGCACACGCAAAAGTAGCTCCATTAGATTACTAAATGTTTGAAACCTGTGCTTCACGTTTGTTGATATGTGCGCCTCAATACTCGTTGACTCTTCAGACCAAGAAATTTGCAGTCGACATATCACCAAATGTCACATCACTCTGAAAACTGTGACACCCACACTACCATTTGGCAATTCAAGTTCTGTTTTGTCTTATTTATGTAGGTCTAAATGGACCCCAGAGGCTGAGGGTCAAGCACTACTGGGCCCTGACTTAAAACAGTTTGAGAAAGGCTGACACAAACCACATGACCAGGCTTGTCCAACCAAATCTACCAAACTTACACACTGACCAACCATACGAAGAACCAGGACACATCTTCCAACCGCCAACAAACCAGGGAGAAAGAAAAGCAATTGACACATAGATGATGGGGAGGCCACAACTCACTACCAGCTAATAATAATAATAATAACTTCAATGTATATAGGGGGGACCCCAAGGATGGGATTACAAGGGACCCAAGGATGCTTTACAAGTAGCAGACACAACAAAGTAATACAGCAACAGAAGAGCTAGCCAACGATGACTGCATATAACCAGCCCTGAGATCAAAAAAGCAAAAAGGCGGTGCACCAGAGGTTGCGCTAGACTTTTTCGTTGTCTGTCATTTTGACTGACAGGGTCATAAAAATCCTGTCATCATCTATTTTTAAAAAAAATGATAATAATGACATGTTCAATAGCATTTAATTTTAATTCATTTTTAATTAATATTCAGTCCAAACAAGCTGAACAAATAATCCACACCGTGGATACACACATCAAGCAGAAGAATATGTCACTTTTTCTCCGCAGTAACAAAAACAAACGACTGTGTGGCCCCAGTAGCGACATATGAACAACGAATAACGAAATATGAACAGTTCACCTGTGGCCTAAACGCACAGTCTCACACCTTCCTCCTGGTCCGCATGGACTTGAATCGCGTGCCCGCTTGCGCGTAATCAAATGTTTCAAATGGGACTGCTGCAGAGGCTATTGTCATGAGGTTTTGGACTATTTCCTCGGACAGACAACTTCTCATGGCTGTTTTGATGTTGTTCTGGAGACCGAATCCGTTAATGTAATCGTTAATCGTAATACGTAATCGTCATCGTCATCGGCTTTTTAAAGAAACTTCTGACACTCAACTGCCGTGACATTTTTCTTCTTTTTCTACTTTTCTTCTTCTACAAGAGCCAATTAATATGCTCATCGCCACCAAGTGGTCAGGGGTGTGAATTGCAATCTGTCACAATGACGGATGGCCCACGGATTTTTCCGTCACCGTTTAAAAAAAAACGGCCAATGACGGAAAGTATTCGGTTAACGCGACCCCTGCGGTGCACTTACCTTGGCGATCTGGACACACCAGTTGAGCAGCAGCTGGGACCCGATGTTGTCCTGGTGCTCGTGGACGTACTCGAGCAGGCAGCCGTGGGGCATGAGCTGCGTGACCAGCTGGATGGTGGGACTCAGACACACCCCCAGCAGACGCACCAGGTGGGGGTGCTCCATGCTGGCCATGATCAGGGCCTCCTGGGTGGAGACAGGTGACACACTTAGACGGGGGCATGTGGTTGGAGGAGACCGTGGCGGTGGTAAACACACACACACACACACACACGTAGGAGGGAGGGTACATGCGCACACATATCAAACAGAATCCAATGACACTTCCTCAGGCATTTGTGAAATCATTAGGACTAAAATATACAGGCTTAAGGTAAGATTAAGTGTAAAAATTAAGTGTATAGATTTAGCAATAATGTTATATCACTATTCACTAGTTTTGCACAACTAATCTGTGGATAATATGTGCACGTTTTTTGCAAGAGACACGCGATGAAAGCTTCTGATGCTGCCGCCATTTTTCGGTGTACGTAATCAGTGTGCAATCCCACATTTTCTTCCTTCAGCGTGGCCAGAGAGCCAGCGAGGGAGAGAGAGAGAGAGAGAGAGAGAGAGAGAGAGAGAGAGAGAGGTTGAGAGCACTGTGTGTAGGATTTATGTGGGGCCAATGCATTACAGCGCTTGCATAATCAAATATGCGCTCATCAGCAGGAGATGCATGGTGATGGCTGCAGACGCGGGTAATGGTAAATCATACTGACACTGAGAGGAACGGAAGAGCCTGCTTCTATGTGCGCATAGTCTGCTGCGGGCCACAATGGGGCAGGTACCCCCCAATAGAGAGTAATTGGCCCGCGTGGCCCGATTATAACCGCAGGTGTAGGCAGTGTCGGATCAGCCTTTTTGGGTGATTTGCGGGCAGCTTCTTTTCCGTTTTCCGTTTAATAACATTTTGTCTCAATATTGAAAGTCTGTTATGCTATAAAGTCAATTGTTCAGCTGCACTCACGTGCATGCTGTGCATGTGTCCGTGCTGAAAAAGTTGGCAACAAGTTAGGCAAGTTCTCCAGTCAGATTATGATCGTCCGCAAATCTCCTTCATATGAAACAAAATGATTAATAACAACGCAATTGTAGTTTTCAGCAGCACACACAATGCAGCAACGCACAAAGCTACGGCCTCAATTTGCTCTGCCATCTCAACTAATAATACATTAGCCTAATATTAACCTAATAGGCCTACTTTTTACTTGTTTCATGACTTTCGTTTCATCTTTTGAAGAAAAGTCTTACTTTAGACAATGGCGAGTAACTAAGTTTGTTTTAGCCTGAGAAAATGTGTAAATTGCCGGGGGGGGCACACACCATTTTATAATGGCAGGTTGGGAAGCAGACGCGGGTGTAATTTTCTTCTGTTTACAAGCGGTGGTTGGAGTAGCAGTCGGGTGCAGTTACAGCAATGTGCAGATTTGGGTAAGAAAATACCTTAACCGCGCATCGCTACCTCCCAATACCTGCTTGCATGTTCCGTGCTGCAAAGCCCTCTGCTGGCTACTAATTATGCATGCACACAGTTGTTTCCTCCAAGTTGTACTGCATCATCTGGAGCATTGTAGTCAACAGTCCTGCCCCTGTTGATCAGTAGCCGCGCCAATGCCCCAGAACAATTACATAATGTAACCTGCATAGCTGATGACTCTGCTCTACTTTCTATAAAACCGTGCAACGGTGAAGTCAAACAGGACTACATGGAACTCACAATAATACATATGCGCGCGATCGTAACCCATCCCAGACCTACGACCGACGGGGGGGGCGGGCAGAGGACGCAGCCGTTCCGCAGCACAGCCGTCCCGCGGCGCTTACCTTCCTTGGTGGAAATCCGGTATAGACCCAGCTCCCAACCCAACTTTGAGAATAGATTTACGGCGATATTTTTTCTATCGCGCGATAAGAGTCTCGCAAAAAAAAAAAATCCTACATCATATCCTGTTCTTGTTGTTTCATTGGGGCGGATGGGAATAAAACCAAATATTATAAGTGGGCCGTTGCGTTAACGCCGATAACGGCCCACCACTAATATATATATATACTGTATATATGTATATACATGTCAAATCCAGAGACCCTGCCAGGATGTTTATAATATTTGGTTTTATTCCCATCCTCCCCAATGAAACAACAAGAACAGGATATGATGTAGGATTTTTTCGTTGGCCGTTATTGCCCATTGTTCAGTCTAATTGCACTTAGATTAAACATTTAATCAAACATTAAAGTCGTTCAAACATACACTGCCATGGGAAATAAACTGACTGGGAACAGAGTGAGGAGGAGGAATGGTTGGAGGACATTGTTACCTTATGTAAAAGATTGTTTGGGCAGGCTAAAATACTGAAGACAAAGCGACAGTAAAGGGGCATTCGGACGATGGGGACAAAAACTTTCTTTAAAAATGTCCACTCCTAAGAGTTAATTCCCGAACACATCTGCAAAACGGTGTGTTGACCCTGTCTATTGCTACAGGGCTATATATCTTCTCCAGTTTTATCCAATACATTTGGTAATAGCAGCAATACTTAGGGCACTTTCACACTAGGGACCCGGCCAGGATCCCAGTACACTTGACCCCAAAGTTCAGTTTGTTTGATTAGTGTGAACACAAGTGTACCGTACTCGAGTCCGTACCCGAGTCCACTTGAAAAGGTGGAATTCAAGTACGGTTGATGTGTACTCGGGTACGGTTTGCATCAGGTGTGAGAGCCATTCTGCATATCTGCCTCGGCGGGCAGCACGCGCCAATTTCATCCTCTCAACTGCACGGCCATAGCTGATAAAACAGGGAAGCGGGCGAGAGGGTCGTTCTTGACACCGTCTCAAACATATCAATAAGAGCAGGCATAGCATGAACGTCGACTCCGTTGTATGGGCTTGGGATCTTGCGATTGGCGCGCTTTTCCACACCGGAGCGACAACATTAACATATGTCACGTAATTGAGGACGCAAGTGTACTCTTCTTCTTCTTTGTGTTTATTGACCAATGAGGTGCATACCCACTGTATCAGAGTGTATAGCTACGCAAGTGTACTCGGTTATGGACCAATATGACTATTGTGAACGCTGTCGTACCTAATGTGAAAATTCACTACATGTTTTTCATTGGTGTCATTAGTGTAATGATGTATTGTTGCACTTTCTTCTGACAAATGCGCCTAAATGTAAATGCTTGTCCCCTGTGTTCATTCATAGTTCTGTTCACCTGTGGTCCATGTATTAAAGTATCCTTGTATCCTTAGTTCCTGCCCCAGTTTGTCGGCTCCTTGTTTGATGATAGATTTGTTTATGTCTGCCTGTTAACAATCAGTAAAGCGTCCTTTTGCATCTAACCTTCTGTGTCTTATCTCCGCATTTGGGTTCACCTCCCTGTGCAAGCCGTGACAGGAGGAACCGACCACATATGAAGCCAGCAGACGTGTCCTGACCCTTCCTAGCCCGTGACACTTACTGTCAGCTAGGCCCAGCTCCATGTGACACATCAATCTTCATCACCATTACATACTCCTTTGATAATATGCAACATGGACATCAATGGCTTACCTGGAGAGTCATAGAGAATGCTAGCGCTACTAATTAAGACACCATTAAGCGCCATGGGCCAAAGTTATGTAAATGGACGATAGACAATGAAGTTGGACTACCTGCTGGATATTGTTGTACATGTAAGTCTGCCAGTCTGATGGTCTAATGGCTTGTATTGTTCACCATTTAAAATGAAGGGAGCCATGATGTGGCTTTCAGTTCAATCTGTCTCTGTCCTTCAAGTGTATTCATTTATTTATTTTCTGTTTATTACACTTAGTCTGTTCCTACTATTCTCTTCCCTGCTTGTCCTCTTGCAGTGATTGCACTCCAGCATCCCAGATAACAGGTATTATCGCCCCGCTGACAACCACAGCCTGTGACGTGCCTGTGTAGTGGTTGGCATCACAAGAATAGTCTCTCGTGAATTGTGGGACTATGAATAGTTTCTGTCTCTCGCTGCTCTGTTCTTGAATCCATTCATTCATGTATCCCTCAAAGACACAACCCCTTACCACTTATTTAGAATACCTCTGCTTGCCAATTTGTCTGTCTGTAAATGTCTCTCTGTAAATGTATATTTCACCATAACAGCATACAGGGTTGAGTGATTTGAAAAACACATGCATGGCCATCATCAAAGGCAGGCCTAATAGTAAAACCATGATGCACTCCCCAGCCCTTCTTCTTGAGTTTGTCAAGACAAGTGCATTATGAAAGTGCAACTAGGTCGGGCAGCGTTTGATCACATGTGTGTGTGTGTGTGCGCGCGCGCATGTGTGTGTATGTGCTTCTATGTGTGTGCGTATGTAGTGTGTGTGTAGACGTATATGTGTGTCAATGTTGTTGTGAGTTATTTCATCTCCGTTGCATCATCACAGGAAGATAATTAGATTTTTTTACATTCATTTTTTCTTTTTGAAATGAGCTGTGCACTGCATGTTTTATAGATGCATCCCTCTGCTCCTTGTTGGTAGCCGGTTCTGTGTGTGTGTGTGTGTGTGTTGAGTGGAGAGAGAGACAGAGAGAGAGAGAGAGAGAGAGAGACACACAGAGAGAGACACAGAGAGAGAGAGAGAGAGAGAGAGAGAGAGAGAGAGAGAGAGAGAGACATTAGAAGTTGGTGCAGAGCCAGTGGAGAAGGAACAATATGTGTGTGTGTGTGTGTGTGTGTGTGTGTGTGTGTGTGTGTGTGTGTGTGTGTGTGTGTGTGTGTGAGATGTGCACACACTTTTCTTTAGCTTTTAGCAAGTATTTGTTTAAATTGCAGTGTGATCCACACAAAATGAAGTATTACATGTGAAAACATTAATAAAATCATAAAAGGGCACTATTGTGTACTGTAGCCTTCATTAGCTGCCTATGGTGATGTGGAAAATTGATGGATTTGTATGAAAATATTTGTTTTGTTGTGAAATTACTCACATCCATGAACTCAACGTTGGCCTTGGGTCCTGTTGCCTCACTTAAAATCTTTATTGCAACTGGAATCTTCACCGTCTCGCCTTCTGGGACCCAAATGCCCTGGAGGGAAATACACACACACACACACACACACACACACACACACACAGGCGTGCGCACACACACACACACACTTATATACTTACTCTTATTCGACTTTATACTTTATTATACTGTATATCTCTGCAAATATTGTATTTGTGTACCCAGGTGTGTGTGTGTTTAAAGAATCTTAATAAATGAACCACAACATATTGAAACACATTCGATATGGGATATATTTAATACGTACTGTGGGATACTGTGGCATCCTCAGCAGACTGAGAGCTGTAACTGAAGTGGTAAAGGCTGGACGGTGTCTCTTTAAGCTGGTATGGCTGTCCTATCTGTCCACCAGTCTATGATTCACCCCCCCCCCATCCCCATAAAGTCCCCCCCCCCCCCCCCCCCCCACCCACCACCAAGTCCCCCCTCCCCATGGGCAGTGACCTCAACTGGCTGCTTATTTCACTCTGGAGCCCCGGGATCTCAGCGGCGGCCATTACTTATTCTCTCTCCCCTTCCTCTTCTCCCCTCGGCCTCATCCCGCTGTCTCATTTCCTCTCATTAACCATCCTGCAATCTTTCTTTTTCTTTTCTTTTCTTTTTTTCCTATCTCTCTCTCCTATCTCTCTCTCTCTCTCATATTTTTTTCTCTCTGCATGAGAGAAAGGCAGAGAGAAGGCTGTTTTTTTGTGAGGGATGGATTCCTGCCAGTATAACAGATGACAATGATGAATTCAAGTGACTTCTTCTACTGTCTAAGGGGCGTGTCCAAGGGGGGGGGGAATAAACCACCAAAAAATACAATTGTATTGTATGTCCTATGAATGGAATGAGTGAAGTGACAGGTAACGGTGTTACCTTGTAAACAGTGCCGAACGCCCCGGAGCCTAGGATTTTGACTCGTTTGAGTTCGGTCTCTTTGAGGATGCGGAGCTGAGCCTGGTTGGGTGCAGTCCCACTGGGTGTCAACGGCTCCACCAGCTTTAGAAATAAAAAACAAAACAAAAACACCTATCACATCGGTTTCTGGCAATGTTCTCCTTTATATCCTGTTTTTTTTGTGTCATTCTACAGTCTGGTTCATTTGTCATTTGTAATCATGTCGCGTGTGACATGACCATGAATAAAGTGCACGTCTTAATCAGCCATTAGTCAGCCTGGTTTTATTCCAGTGGCGTTTGAATCAAATCTGTGTGTGTGTGTGTGTGTGCTCTTCCAACACACGCTGTTCGGGGGCAATCGTCTGTGTATCTTTGGCTCCTCAGGTAACAGGTGCCCTACGTGCCCGTTAACTCTACACACACACTCACTCACTCACACTCACAGGTGCCAGATTCAATGTGGAAAAAGAAAAAAGGCAGAGAGAATGTGACGGATAGATGAGGATGAAGCAGCAAACGAGGCAGTGGCGGCAGTGGCGGATCTACCGGTGTGGCATGGGGTGGCAAGTACCACCCTAAAAAAAAGCCTTGCCACCCCAGGTGCCACCCCAGCTGGCGCACCCTCCCCGCCCCACCTCCCCCGTCGGTCGTAGGTCCGGGGTGGGTTACGATCGCGCGCACCCACCCCCGCCCCCCCCCCCCCCCCCCCCCCCCCCCCTTCTGACCCCTGCTGTATATACTTCTGCCACAGGGTGCCACCCCTCAAAATCTCCTGGCATCCTCTTGCCACCCCATGAATATTTTTCTAGATCCGCCCCTGAGTGGCGGGGCGTGTGTGTGTGCGTGTCTGTGTGTGCGTGTGTGTGTTTCTGTGTGTGTGTGCGTGTTTGTGTGTGTGTGTGTGTGCGTGTTTTTGTGTGTGTGTTTCTGTGTGTGTGTGTGCGTGTGTGTGTTTGTGTGTGTGTGTGTGCGTGTTTTTGTGTGTGTGTAGGTGTGTGTGTGTGTGTGTGTGGGGGGGGGGGGGGGGGGGGGGGGGGGGGGGGGGGGCGGAAGTCAGATAATTACAGAGCTTGAAGAGGAGCACACACTTTCATTGGTCTCATTACTGCTTGAGTGGAGGAACAAATGAGTGTGAGAGAGAGGAAGAGAGTGAGAGGGAGATTAGAAGTTAGTGCAGAATCAGTGGAGGAGGAACAACATGGTGAAATTGAACAGCTGAGGAGCAAAATAGTTCAAGGAAAGGAGATGAAAATAAGTGACAGGGAGTTTATGGGGTAGAGAGAGAGAGAGAGAGAGAGAGAGAGAGAGAGAGAGAGAGAGAGAGAGAGAGAGAGTGTGTGTTGCAGAGGGGGCCGGTGTGAGAAATGGGCTGGGTGTTGGTCCACAGTCACTGTCCCCCCCTGGCTCAAGGCTGCCGTCTGATTAAAAAACAATTGCTGTTCTTCATTTAAATGGAAATCAAAATCACAAAAGGAGCAGAGAGAGAGAGAGAGAGAGAGAGATACGGTGCACAGAGCTGAGGAAGGTTAAAGGAGATAGGATGGGGTAAGGACAACCACACACACGCGCACACCCACACACACACACACACACAGACAAATGCACACACATACACACGCAAAGACACAAAAAACAATCGTCCCACGTCGATATCTGGCCTCGGCATCCAGTCCAGCATCCTTGCTATCGATAAACATTTCTTTAAACCACCGCAGCCCTCTCTCTTCTTCGTGGCACATGCAATGAACGCGCGCCTTATAAAACACCACCTGGACTCCCCCCCCCCCCCCCCCCCCCCCACAAAAAAAAGCTTGCTGGACTGACCTAGCTACGAGGCTTTCCTTTCAGCCACATTCTTCAGTCAGTTCTGTTTCAGAGGAGCAGTCGGCATAATTGTCGTCCATGAACGCGACGTCAAATGTCAAAACGACACACGTTATCGCCGGTAAAAAAACACAGCCGTACGCTCGCCGTCCCGTGACGACGCCGACGCGTCCGCCCCTGCGCTCACATGCTTCTTCTCATGAACTTAAACCCGCTGCGGTTGAGTTCGACCCTTAACCTCGTTCCCTCGTGAACGGGGCGGCGCGTCAAATGTGCATCAGAGCATCCCGCTCTCGCTCAGCCTAGTTCCGGCCTAGTGCCTCCGAGGTGCGTCGAGGCTAACTTGTTACATGTATGAGGAACCGTAACGGGGGAGCTGTCCACACACAGAAGGGCCTGGCGACGCTGTCCGCCCCTCCGCTCTATGGCCACGGTGCCGAAAAGGTCCAAATCCAAACACCACAGAAATACCGTAGGAAGAAAAACACCATTATAAGCAAGCTCCTATCCCATTGTGTCTTGTTATGAGATGTGATGGCAGAAACGAGTAAAGTTTGTTCCCTGGCTGGGAAAACACCATACACTGCAGATGACTAGATTATATGTAACGCTGTTTTTATTGCGCTAGCGCAGCGCCGATTGCTTGGCCTCCGGTATTGCCTACGGCTTTTTTTTCCGAGAACCCGCTCATCCGAGCAACTTCACACTCGACACTTCGCCTCCCAGGGTCCTCAAGTAATACACCCGCTAAGTGTGAAGTCGATCGGATGAACGGCTGTCGGAAAAGTCGAAGGACAGGCATACATACATACATACATGCATACATACATAAAATGTAGAGAGACTCCTTCAATTTTAGTTGTTTAGTTGACATTTCGGTGTGTGTGTGTGTGTATGTGAGAGAGAGAGAGAGAGAGAGAGAGAGAGAGAGAGAGAGAGAGACAGAGAGAGAGATAAAGAGAGCTGAATTTCCTCCTGATAAAGACTTTTCTGATCGCCAACATTTCCCTCTCATTTTCATTTGAGGGTTGAGACAAACTGTGGATATTGGATCTTCTGTGTGTTAACAGAACCTCGAAAAAGCCTAGAGAGAGGAGAGAGGCACGGGGCACATACAATTGCCTGTGTATGAGCGGGGGGGGGGGGGAAGTAACAATGAACTCTTTTCAACAGACACAAGTAGCGCAAGACAGCGCCCTTCACCGCTGGCTAATGTGTTGTGAAGTGGAAGAGTACCGTCGTTCAAAGCTACCTACCTTGTCCTCTTCTGTCCTTTGTTTTGAACCAAAGACCTCGTACATAATGAAGTGTGGTGTGGACTGAACACGTGTGTGTGTGTGTGTGTGTGTGTGTGTTTGTTCAGCCCATACCGCACACACACACACACACACACACACACACACACGTACACACGCACACAGCAAACTTGGACACAATTGGTCGGTCGAGGGGGGGGGGGGGGGGGGGGGGGGGGGGATGGGGATGATTGTGTTTGTATACACTTATTGAATACCATTAATGTTTTGTACTCTTTTAATGTGCCACTTTCTTTTTTTGCGCAGGGAGTACGGTTGGAAAATAGCTATTCACTAAAACCCGGTACATTACATCTCTCCTTGTTCTATATAAGGTAAAACCTATAATGTACAATGTACTAACCCTAACCCTGTTCAAATAAAGAAATTCATTCATTCATTCACACACACACGCACGCACGCACACACACACACACAGACATGCACGCACGCGCGCACACGCACACACACACGCACGCGCTCACCTCGGTCTCCAGGAAGCGACGCAGCGCCCGCTTCTTCTTGATGCTCTTGCGACGCACGTAAACGGCCACGCTCAGCGCCACGATGACCACCACAAACAGACCCCCGATCACGCCCGCCGCGATCAGCGGCGTCCTGGAGCGGGGGGGACAGGAGGACACACTCTCATATACAGTAAGTTCATATGTGCTGGGTGGGTTCCTCTTCAGAATTGAGCACAATGGCGAATATAGGACCGTGGCGGGGGGGGGGGGGGGGGGGGGGGGGGGGGGCGCCTTTATGCGTCTATATCGTCTCATTTTACTTTTTCATTGTCTTAATGTCTTTTTTTGTCTATTCATCTCACCGCCGAATCAAAATCCAATAAGAAACTAAGCTACTTTTATTGACCATTGTTCTGTGACCCTCCTGTGACGTGATGAAGACAAAACAAGGCAATACCGGTTGCCTGGTAACGGGACGGCACGCAGATGAGAGACGGAGAGGAGTACAGCGGGGAGGAAGATGAAGAGGAGGAGGAGAAGGAGGAGAAAGAGTCGACAGGAAGAGAAAAATAAATGCAAAACCAAAAGAAAGACGGAAACGTTTGGCAATGCGAATCGACGGCCGCTATCCCGGCAATGAAACTGCATTTTGAAAAAAACAAATATGAAAAGATAACCCTGCTAATGTGGGGACAGGATACTGAAGTCCACTGTGCTCATCACTGACACTGACTTGCAGACTAGAATCCAACCCAACCCAGGCAAGAAAAAAAATGGAGTAATGGCTTGCCAACCGCTTTGACTCCCCCCCCAATCTAAAGTGAAAAGGACCTCATTTGACAGAGGCCACTCTCAGGGTCTATTTTAAACCTGGGGGTGAGTGGGGGGGGGGGGGGGGGAGTGGGCTTGCAGTGAGGGTTCACTGCAATAAACACCAATAAACTAGGGGCACCATTAAATACTATCACACTCAACTGCCTTTATCTCATCTTATCTGTTTTTGACTCGTCGACACACTCTCACACACTTGTTCTAGCGTCTGCGCGCCCGAGTGTGTGTGTGTGTGTGTGTGTGAGAGTGAGTGAGACTGAGAGAGGTTTTTTTTTACGGGCAAAATAGAGATGATGTGCAGTGGAATGGGGCGCAGAGTGCCTCAGAGAGACGCGCGTGGTGATGTCGCGCGGTAATGCGTGCACTCTGAATAGAGAGGGGAGCCGGTAATGGCGGAGGACCTGCAAAATAATTGCCGTGCCTCTATTTACTTCCTGCGTTCTTTTTTGTGCCCTCCATTAGAAAAAGACAAATAGTCTCCGGCGATCACATGTGCGCAACTCTCACATTTTGGGGCTTAGGACGAAGCTTTGCCTGGGCTGTGGGGTGGTGCCTGGGAGAGGGAGTTTGCGGCCGGGGGGGGGGGGGGGGGGGGGGGGTTGTCTTGAACTGACTGTTGTGACTGATGATTATTATTAACTTATCACGCACAAAGAGGTATTAGCAACTTGAACGTGCACACACATGGGGAACCCTGGCATAAGAGCCCACTGATAATCAGATTCTGATGAACGTCATTTATTTCTGTGTGTCTGTACGTGTAAGATTGAGAGGGCGAGGGACAGACAGCGAGAGAGAGAGACATAGAGACAGACAGACAGACAGACGGAGAGACAGAAAGTTTAGAATTTGCATGGGTTTGTTTGTTAGCTTGCCTGCTGTGTGTGTGTGTGTTTTCATTGTTTAAGGCAATATCACATCAAGGCAGCTTTTACCTGTCCATCCAACCAACGCAATCTTGCAACCTTGGACCAATGCACCTATAGGAAGAATACATTATCGAATTGTCAGTATTCAGAATACATATATATATATATATATATATATATATATATATATATATATATTAGTTGTGGGCCGTTATATATATATATATATATATAATAATACAATATGTAACAAAAACAAATGCACCACATTTTCCGCATCTTAACTTAGCATAGCCCCCCCTCCCACACACACACACGCACACACACACCTTCTCTCAGGCCATATCACTCTGCTTCAAGCTGTGTGAGCCAGCCGTCACCCGTAGGGCTGTATCTTTTGACAGTGTGTCAGCAGTGTGTGTGTTTTCCATTTGTGAGGACATTGTTATGCTGGTGAGGACCATGTGTCTGTCACTCAGCAAAGAATGGTAGCACACACACACACACACACACACACACACGCACACATGCACACACACCTGGTAGGAGAACTTCCTTTTTATTTTTTCTTTAATCAGGTAGTTAGTGTGTCATGTACTCTTGCGTGCGTATGTCTATGTGTTTCAGTTTAGATGTGCCACTTTAACGTCAGCATGTTTTGCTCCACTTTGTGAAAACCTTGCGGCGCTCTGACTGTTTAAACAGGGATAGGGTTTGGGGGAGACACACAGACATGCACAGATAGACACGTACAGTACACGCATACGTTTTTTATTTATTATATTATTTCTGTTCTTAAAATATCTATCATTTGAATTTATTATTATTGATTGCATTTTCAATTCGCAAATTGTTTTGGAGAGCACAAAATCAAACATTTCTTTACCATGTATATATCTTGAAATAAGTGAATACTGTTTACTGACAAATAAACTTGAACACACAAAGAGTTTTACCCTGACATGCGCAAACTTGCACATATACACACACACACAAACACGCACACGCACACTGACACAGGTGAGGTCACCAACGACTCACCCCTGGGTGCAATTGGCGTTGCACGGGTGACACTCGCTGTTGGCCTCGGCGTACTTGAAGATGAAGCTGTTGGCGCCCTGCAGGCCGTCGGGACACATCTCCACACAGTTGGGACCGTCCTTGAAGTGGAGGCATCTCACACAGTGGTCCGGACCCTTGCAGGGGGGGGGAAAGAGGGGAGGAAAATAAGAAGGAGCGAAGATGTATCCAGGCAACCTTAACCTTAAACAGGTTTGAGCGATGACGTAACAGCCGCGTGAACCCATAAGACGCACTGTGTTGCCTAGATACGAGAGAAGCGACATCCTCCGACGGTGCCTTTATATTTCTTGAGTTAGGTGAGTGGGACAGACAGACCTGCGACAGACAGATGCATTTTGCAGAGCTCCTGTTTACCTTTTTTTCCCCGTGTGGCCTCTGTTTAGTTCATATGTGATAAAATAGTCTGTGTACAACCAGGCTTGGTGAGGTTGATGTGTGCTGTGGAAAGCACAGTACCAGTGTGGCGGTGAGTTTTCTTCTGTGCTCTCCAAGCTACCTCAACCAAGAAACACGGACCCGAAGGTTATGGGTGTGGTCTGTTAAGTTGTATGAGGCGTGGTGTGAGGCGTGGTGTGAGGCGCGGTGTGAGGCGTGGTCTGTTAAGTTGTGTGAGGTGTGGTGTGAGACATAGTGTGAGGCACGGTGTGAGGTGTGGTGTGAGGCGTGGTGTGAGGCGTGGTGTGAGGCGCAGTGTGAGGCATGGTGTGAGGCATGGCGTGGGGCGTGGTGTGAGGCGCGGTGCGAGGCGTGGTATGAGGCGTGGTGTGAGGCGTGGTGTGAGGCGCGGTGTGAGGCGCGGTGTGAGGCGTGGTCTGGTAAGTTGTGTGAGGCGTAGTGTGAGGCGTGGTGTGAGGCGTGGTATGAGGCGTGGTGTGAGGCTTGGTGTGAGTCGTGGTGTGAAGCATGGTGTGAGGCGTGGTATGAGGCTTTGTGTGAGGGCGTGGTGTGAGGCGTGGTGTGAGACATATTGTGAGGCGCGGTGTGAGGTGTGGTGTGAAGCGTGGTGTGAGGTGTGGTGTGAGGCGTGGTGTGAGGTGTGGCGATGTGTGTTGGGTTGTGGTGTGAGGCGTGGTGTGAGGGCGTGGTGTGAGGTGTGGTTGAGGTGTGGTGGGAGGCGTGGTGTGAGGCGCGGTGTGAGGCGCGGTGTGAGGTGTGGTGAGGCGTGGTGTGAGGCTTGGTGTGAGGCGCGGTGTGAGATGTGGCGATGTGCGTTGAGTTGTGGTGTGAGGCGTGGTGTGTGAGGTGTGAGGTGTGGTGAGGCGTGGTGTGAGCTGTGGTGTGAGGCGTGGTGATGTGCAGTGAGGTGTGGTGTGAGGCGTGGTGTGAGGTGTGGTGTGAGGCGTGGTGTGAGGCGTGGTGTGAGGCGTGGTGTGAGACATATTGTGAGGCACGGTGCGAGGTGTGGTGTGAGGCGTGGTGTGAGACATAGTGTGAGGCGTGGTGTGAGGTGTGGCGATGTGCGTTGGGTTGTGGTGTGAGGCGTGGTGTGAGGTGTGGTGAGGCGTAGTGTGAGGCGCGGTGTGAGATGTGGCGATGTGCGTTGAGTTGTGGTGTGAGGCATGGTGTGAGGCATGTTGTGTGAGGTGTGGTGAGGCGTGGTGTGAGGTGTGGTGTGAGGTATAGTGTGAGGCGTGGTGAGAGGTGTGGTGATGTGCAGTGAGGTGTGGTGTGAAGCGTGGTGTGAGGCGTGGTGAGAGGTGTGGTGATGTGCAGTGAGGTGTGGTGTGAGGCGTGGTGTGAGGCGTGGTGAGAGGCGTGGTGAGAGGCGTGATGTCAGGTGTGATGTGAGGCGTAGGGAGCATCATGGAAGTCGAAATTCTAAAAAAGGAAACAATGGAAGGAGCCACAGAAGGGATGAAAAAAGAAATAAAGACAGCGTGTTTGTGTGTGGGGGGGGGGGGGGGGGGGGGGGGAGGGAGATGACTATGGCAGTGTGTGGGGGAGAGCAGTGGATGCAGATTGTGACAGTATGTCAAGGAGATAAAGAAGGGGGAAAAACGACTCAGAAGTTGGACAGGGGGTTGAAGGAGAGAGACAGGGGCGGAAACAGACACAGAGTGAGTGTGCAGAGGGAGAGAGGGAGAGAGAGAGAGGGGGGGGCGGGGGCGGCGGGGGGGGGGGGGCAAACAGACGATACACATAAAGCAGGAGCGCGCAAGGCAGGCAGATAATAACCATCGCTCACCGCACACACAATGACCATAACAACCCGCCTAGAACAGGATTTATGGAGCTAATATAGTAAGGAAGAGGCGGGAAAGCAGGGAGAGGAGAGGAGGAGAAAACAGCGAGAGGAGAGGAGAGGAGAGGAAGGGGGATGAGAGGAGAGGAAGAAATGGAAATGAATGGAACGGGCAGAGCGGAGTCAAATAAAATAAATGAAAGAGG
>JAOPHQ010002715.1:0-40320 GCA_030340625.1 Merluccius polli | reverse complement strand
GTGTGTGTGTGTGTGTGTGTGTGTGTGTGTGTGACCACCTGCACACACACACAACCTACAGAGTTCATCCTGTATAGAGCTCATCATATATTGAGATCATATATAGAGCTCATCATATATTGAGATCATATATAGAGCTCATCATATATTGAGATCATATGTAGAGCTCATCATATGTAGAGCTCATATGTAGAGCTCATTATATATAAAGCTCATATAGAGCTCATCATATATAGAGATCATCTATAGAGCTCATCATGTATAGAGATCATCTATAGACCTCATTATATATAAAGCTCATATAGAGCTCATCATATAAAGATATGTATAGAGCTCATATATAGAGATCATCTATAGAGCTCATCATATATAGAGATCATCTAGACCTCATTATATACAGTATAAAGCTCATCATATTTAGAGATCATGTATAGAGCTAATCATATATAGAGCTCATATGTAGAGTTCATAACGCTCATATATAGAGCTCATCATATATAGAGCTAATGTATAGAGCTCATCATATATAGAGCTCATATGTAGAGCTCATATATAGAGGTCATGTATAGAGCTCATCATATATAGAGCTCATATGTAGAGCTCATATATAGAGATCATGTATAGAGCTCATCATATATAGAGCTCATATGTAGAGCTCATCTATGAAGTTCATCATATATACATTTACATTACATTTAGGGCATTTTTAGCAGATGCAAGTTAAGCAGAACAAGTTTCAAGCATGCCCAATTGCTAAGTTAACCTATTGCTAGTACACAACAGAGATAGCTAGGGTAAAGTGCTAAGCTACTAGTGTAAGTGCAGTGTCACGAGGAGGCACCAGGGGGCAGTGTCCCCCCACTTCCTTCACATGCCCCCTTGACGTTTTTTTGGTTAATGTAAAATGTGCGTGTTCTTGCATTTATTTACACCCAAGTGATGTCTCCTTCTAGCCTGGTTCCGCCCGCCTCCGTACTTCCGCTCAATTTTCATTTCACTTCAGTATTAGGTCTGGGAGTGCTGTATGTTAGAACGATTTCTTTTCCCTCAAATGTGCCTTCCAATCAGCGAACAGGAGGCGCGGCCTGAGAACAGTGACGTAGAGGTCGTGCGCGAATTTCAGTTATTGAGCGGAAGTACGGAGGCGGGCGGAACCAGGCTAATGCTAATGCTCACTGCATCTGCCGTTTGTATACTGCGCGCAACGTGGTTTCTGGCGCATGAAATACGTCACGACCAAACGTTAGCGATTGGTTAAGGCAGATCCAGAGTGGCACTGGGCAGAGCCAATAGGTTTTAAACTTCAACAGCACCCGCCTTCAAGTGAGACATCGTTTGTCTCTACAGCATTGCTAGACCTTTAGTATGAATGTAATGACTAATGAGTACCAAGGTCTAGTTAGGACTAGACTATAGCAGTTCTAGACCTTTAGTATGAATGTAATGAGTACCAAGGTCTAGTTAGGACTAGACTATAGCAGTTCTAGACCTTTAGTATGAATGTAATGAGTACCAAGGTCTAGTTAGGACTAGGCTAGTCTCCTTCAGTTTTTAGTCAGAGTATTAGGAAAGCGACAAGAATGCACTATTTTGTGATTTCTTTCATATAATTTTCTCCTGGGGAGCATACCACTGAATTGTTTCACTTTCACTATGCACAACTACGGTGCCACGCCCACTTTCCAGTAATTCGGTGCCCCCCCACTAAAGCCTCTTGCCCCCCTGGATATTTGTTGCAGCACCAACACTGTGTAAGTGCCAGGACATACGAACATACAAGTGCTTGAGGGATTTTTTTGGGGGGGAGGGTAGTAGAGGAAGGAGGCTAAGCAGAGTCCAGTCGAACTCGATGAACCAGCTGAACAGGTGAGTCTTGAGTCTCTGGCGGAAGCTGGTGAGCGACTCTGCAGTCCTGACATCGGCAGGGAACTCGTTCCACCATTGCGGTGCCAAATAGAGTTCATATGTAGAGCTCATCATATATGGAGCTCATCATATATAGAGTTCATCATATATAGAGCTAATTTATAGAGCTCATATGTAGAGCTCATCATATATAGAGTTCATCATATATAGAGCTAGAGCTCATATGTAGAGCTCATCATATATAGAGCTAATTTATAGAGCTCATATGTAGAGCTCATCATATATAGAGCTAATTTATAGAGCTCATATGTAGCTCATCATATATAGAGCTAATTTATAGAACTCATATGTAGAGCTCATCATATATAGAGCTAATTTATAGAGCTCATATGTAGCTCATCATATATAGAGCTAATTTATAGAGCTCATATGTAGAGCTCATCATATATAGAGCTCATAACACTCAACACTCTTCAAATGGACTTCTAGAGGACTTCTTTTGGATGTTTTTAGTCACTAATTAGTCACTTTTCTGTACGACACATCCAAAGGTCAAAGGTTGTTCCCAACTTTCAGGGTTAATGGGACCACAAGGTCCTCCGCCTGTCTACCTACCTGTCTCACCTACGAGTCACATCTCACCTGGCCTGTCAATCGACCGAATTGGACCGATGATGTAAATGGGCTAAGTTTTCTATGATTTTTTCGTGGAAATTGAGTTGATGTTTCAGTCTGCAATATTCACAACACGCATATGAAGCAGTCCTCTCTTATGTTAAATATGTTAAATGATAAATAGCAGAGCATGGCAGTTCCCTTGTAATTACTAAACTTAGTAGCTGCTAGCAGCCAGCTTAGCTGCTAGCTGGCTGCTCCTGTCAGTCATGTGGAAACATTGGCCTGGTAATCTGGCAGCGCCTGGAGACGGTAGCGTAGCGATGCTAACCAGGGTGGACGCGCAGCTCCTATAGCTACAGCACCATGGAAACACCAGCTATGACACGCAGGTCCACTTCCTCCTCAGCCAGGCTTGGTCAGTAGAGCAAGGCACCTCCAGAGCTGGGGTTTCAATCCCCACTCTCTAAAGCAAGGCACTAACACTATATCTTACTATCCCCTACCTGCTCCTTAAGGACCTGTCTCTGTACTGTCTAACCCCTACCTGCTCCTTAAGGACCTGTCTCTGTACTGTCTAACCCCTACCTGCTCCTTAAGGACCTGTCTCTGTACTGTCTAACCCCTACCTGCTCCTTAAGGACCTGTCTCTACTGTCTAACCCCTACCCGCTCCTCCTATCTCCATGGTGACTCAATGGTAGTGATGCTGTTTGTTATGCAGAGTGAATTTGCATCTTGTCACTGTGGTAGTGTTGTAGGGGGAGGAGTCACAGCAGGTGTGACCATGGAGGCGTCACATCCCTCCCCCTCCCGTTCCAGATGTCTTCTCTCTCAACTCAACACTTCTGTCGTGAGTGAGGTGAACATGCGAGTAGTCAGTGACTTTGTTAGACTAGACTTTGTTAGCTACTGGCAGGATAGTCTATAGGTAGCTACTGGCCCTACCTGCTCCTTAATGACTTGTTTCTGTACTGTCTAACCCCTACCTGCTCCTTAATGACCTGTCTCTGTACTGTCTAACCCCTACCTGCTCCTTAATGACCTGTCTCTGTACTGTCTAACCCCTACCTGCCCCTTAATGAGCTGTCTCAGAGTCATTTAGTGAATACGTTAATATTAATAATAACAGTAGCACAGAAGCAGACCCCCATAGGGCCCTAGTGCCTACACCATGAAGCTCACATCACTGTGACACTACATTACCCACAGTCCCTCTGGCTCCTCTCATTCCCCAGCACACACATATACACTGTGATGTATATTTATAGTAGGGTCCATTATTAGTGTGTCAGGGGCCTCTCTCTCTCTCTCTCTCTCTTGCTCTCTCTAGTTTGTCTGATACTGGTCTAGCTGTCTATAGTTTGTCTGATACTGGTCTAGCTGTCTCTAGTTTGTCTGATACTGGTCTAGCTGTCTATAGTTTGTCTGATACTGGTCTAGCTGTCTATAGTTTGTCTGATACTGGTCTAGCTGTCTATAGTTTGTCTGATACTGGTCTAGCTGTCTATAGTTTGTCTGATACTGGTCTAGCTGTCTCTAGTTTGTCTGATACTGGTCTAGCTGTCTATAATTTGTCTGATACTGGTCTAGCTGTCTCTAGTTTGTCTGATACTGGTCTAGCTGTCTATAGTTGGTGTGATACTGGTCTAGCTGTCTCTAGTTTGTCTGATACTGGTCTAGCTGTCTATAGTTTGTCTGATACTGGTCTAGCTGTCTATAGTTGGTGTGATACTGGTCTAGCTGTCTCTAGTTTGTCTGATACTGGTCTAGCTGTCTATAGTTTGTCTGATACTGGTCTAGCTGTCTATAGTTTGTCTGATACTGGTCTAGCTATCTATAGTTTGTCTGATACTGGTCTAGCTGTCTATAGTTTGTCTGATACTGGTCTAGCTGTCTATAGTTTGCTGCAGAGAAACTTTGCTGTTGCTAATAATAAAAACTCAAACCAACTGATTGTTTTTAAATCCATTTTATTTTCAATAACTGCTTTGCGGCTGCTGACAAGCTAGAACAGCCAATAAGAAGCTAGAAATATGTTTGATTGACGTCCATCTGACCCTGGCCTGTGCTGCGTTGCCCTTTCAGCACAAAACATTTGACTCAAAATGGAGAATATTCCCTGCATGTATTGTGATAAATACCACAACGATATGACGTTCAGAATGGTGAACCGCTATAGAGCTGGGCCCCTTCCCTTCGCTGGCTGCTCCCATAAGTATTGCCGGCAGAAATTAATTTTCCCATAACCAGTGTGTGATATGAGGGGGGGGGGGGTGCTGCCATTCCCCAGTGGCAGAGAGTGTGTTACAAATCACAAGCAGCGATCAGCACCGGCGCCCGGTGCCATCAAGCCGTGCGCGGCTGCTTTGCGGCTGCCTGGTTTATTTTAGAGGAAAGCCACGTCAAGCTGCACAGAGCGGACAGGAAGTCAGACACAGGAACGGCACACAGCATCCGGTCAAGTTTCAAAATAAAACACCCAGTGCAGACTCCCCATCGTATAAAAGGCGTCATGTAACTTAAAATGGCCCTGCTTGAAGTGTATTGTGGGAAACATGAGAAAACCCTGCCCAAGTAAACACAGTCCGCTGCATAAAATGTAAAGGTGTATTTACTCATTACTTTAATAGTTATAAAAAGACAAGAGATCTCCTCAGTAAAAATTAACAAATCGCCTGACTTTAACCCAATGGAAGATCTTAAAGCCTGCCGAGTTAACCCTATGGAAGTTATTAAGTCACTTTCATGGTTTATCATGCCAAACTTTTCAGAAGCCCAATAAAACTATATATATATATATATATATATATATATATATATATATATATATATATATATATATATATATATATATATATATATATATATTATTATATTTTTTTTTAAATCAACAAAACAAGTGTTGTATTTGTGTGTATTTATGTATGCATGTATTTTTTATTTCCTATAGAAACGTGTGTGTGCTTGTGTGTATTTATATGTATTTATATATATATATATATATGCGTTAATATATATATTATAATATACAGTATATACACTCACCGGCCACTTTATTAGGTACACCTTGCTAGTACCGGGTTGGACCCCCTTTTGCCTTCAGAACTGCCTTAATCCTTCGTGGCACAGATTCAACAAGGTACTGGAAACATTCCTCAGAGAGTTTGGTCCATATTGACATGATAGCATCACGCAGTTGCTGCAGATTTGTCGGCTAAAAGGTGCTCTATTGGATTGAGATCTGGTGACTGTGGAGGCCATTTGAGTACAGTGAACTCATTGTCATGTTCAAGAAACCAGTCTGAGATGATTCGCGCTTTATGACATGGCCCGTTATCCTGCTGGAAGTAGCCATCAGAAGATGGGTACACTGTGGTCATAAAGGGATGGACATGGTCAGCAACAATACTCAGGTAGTCTGTGGCTTTGACACGATGCTCAATTGGTACTAATAAGCCCAAAGTGTGCCAGGAAAATATCCCCCACACCATTACACCACCACCACCAGCCTGAACCGTTGATACAAGGCAGGATGGATCCATGCTTTCATGTTGTTGACGCCAAATTCTGACCCTACCATCCGAATGTCGCAGCAGAAATCGAGACTCATCAGACCAGGCAACGTTTTTCCAATCTTCGATTGGCCAATTTTGGTGAGCCTGTGCGAATTGTAGCCTCAGTTTCCTGTTCTTAGCTGACAGGAGTGGCACCCGGTGTGGTCTTCTGCTGCTGTAGCCCATCCGCCTCAAGGTTCGACGTGTTGTGCGTTCAGAGATGCTCTTCTGCATACCTCTGTTGTAACGAGTGGTTATTTGAGTTACAGTTGCCTTTCTATCAGCTCGAACCAGTCTGGCCATTCTCCTCTGACCTCTAGCATCAACAAGGCATTTGCGCCCACAGAACTGCCGCTCACTGGATATTTTCTCTTTTTCGGACCATTCTCTGTAAACCCTAGAGATGGTTGTGCGTGAAAATCCCAGTAGATCAGCAGTCTCTGAAATACTCAGACCAGCCCGTCTGGCACCAACAACCATGCCACGTTCAAAGTCACTTAAATCACCTTTCTTCCCCATTCTGATGCTCGGTTTGAACTGCAGCAGATCGTCCTGACCATGTCTACATGCCTAAATGCATTGAGTTGCTGCCATGTGATTGGCTGATTAGAAATTTGCGTTAACGAGCAGTTGGACAGGTGTACCTAATAAAGTGGCCGGTGAGTGTATGTGTGTGTGTGTGTGTGTGTGTGTGTGTGTGCGTTGCTACAACCGACACAGAGACACTGAGGAACCATAACTCCATAACCTAAACCCAAGGAGGAGGTCCTCCTGGGTGAATGTGGTGTGGAAGGTGTGGATGTGTGTCGGTGTGTCTGAGGACCCTCCTACACCTGGAGACACTCTGTAGAAGGACAGAGAGCCAGCAGGCCGGTCCAGATACACTCCTACTCTGGTGGAGCCAGAGGGGGGGAGACATATGTCTGTTTTCCTACTGTTGTAACAGGCAGAGTAACCACCATCATGACAATAAAGACTCCAGGACTTCTTGTTTCTTCCAAGTCTTCTGTCATGACCCTTTCCTCTCCTTGTGATTCCTCTGTATGTCACTCCTATAACAACACCTCCTTCCATCTCTACCTCACAGTAACAGCGGCCAGTCAGACCCTCTCTACACAACACCTGGTGACAGGAGTCAAATCTCTCTGGGTGGTCAGGATAAGACTGACCCTCTCTAACCCGCATCACCTTCCTGTGGTCCTCAGACAGAGAGAGATCTCTGTGGGCTGTGTTTGGGTCCAGTGTGAGTTCACAGGCATCTGACGGGAGAACAAGACATGATTAGGCGGCTAATAATCAATGATCATTTTATATAATGATTGTAATATGAAATACATGTATCATTATAATTATGTTAAAAAGGTACAATATGTAATTTTAGCTCATCTGACACCCGGCTCCTCCCCCCCTCCCTCTCCTCTTCTCACCCCTCCCTCCCCCTCCCCCCCTCCTTCCCCCCCCTCTCACTACACCTCCCTCCCCTCCTCTCACTGCATCTCCATCCCCTCCTCACCCCTCCCTCTCCATACCACCCTCCCTCTTCTCTCCTCACCCCTCTCCCTCCCTCCTCTCCTCACCCCCTCCCGAATAGTAATAATAGCAACAAGAATAATAGTGTTATTTTTTATCATGTTCTGAATATAACACACACACACCAAAATGATACAATATTATTTATAATAGGCCTAATAATACCAATAACTAAGTTTTATAATAGAATATATATACACACATAATTACTATTATTAATAATGTTAGTATGATTATTATGCTATGATTGTGTCTAATAATAATAATAATCATGTTACTTTCCATCTAAATAGTGTGTTGTGATGAATTGAACAGAACAGACACTCACACTTCTTTACATCTAGTTTCAGGTCAGGCAGCTTCTTCATCTCCATGCTCAGTGTCTTCTTCATCTCCGTGCTCAGTGTCTTCTTCATCTCCATGCTCAGTGTCTTCTTCATCTCCATGCTCAGTGTCTTCTTCATCTCCATGCTCAGTGTCTCCTCCAGCTGATCCAGGGATCTCCACAAGGTCTCTACGTATGATGGAGGACGGACCTCCACCATGGTCCAGTCCCTGGTGTGTGGAGGATTCTTCAGGGATCTGAAGGTCTGGAGGAAGTGGAGGTGGTCTTCAGTGTGTGTGAGCTGCTTCACCTCTGAGCTTCTATTGGTCAGATCTTTTATTTCCTGCTCCAGCTCTTTGATGAGGCCTTCAGCTTGTTTCTCTGTGGATTTCAGTTTCTCTTTAATCGTTTGGTTGAAATCATCCCGCTGCTTTTCAATGCATCTGATCAGATCAGTGAGGACCTGCTCACCCTCGGCTATCTCTCTGTCTGCGTCTGCTTTGCTGAGTTTGACTCTGTTGTTGATCTCCTGAATCTTTCGTTTTCTCTCCTGGATCATCTGCTGAACTTCAGACTCTATCTTCCCCAGCTGGGCGGTCTTCACTTCATATTCCTCCTTTAGAGGTACAACAGGATGGGACTTGTGGTCTGTCTCTGTGCAGAACTGACAAACAAACATCTGGTCAGTCCGGCAGAAGAGCTCCAGAAGTCGGTCGTGTTTCTTACACATCCTGTCTTCCAGAGCGTCCATAGGCTCGACCAGCTCATGTTTCTTCAGGCGTGCGACTCTCTGATGTGGCTCCAGGTGGGTGTGGCAGTAAGACATAAAACACACTAGGCAGGACTTCACAGCCTTCAGCTGGGTCCCAGTACAGACGTCACAGGGAACTTCTCCTGGTTCAACACAAGGCAGCTCTTTGACTCGTACGGACCGTCTAAACTGATCCACCATCTCTGATAAGATGATATTGACCCGTAGATCAGGTCTTGTGTGGAAAAGCTCATTGCAAACAGGACATTTGTACCGGACTTTGTCACCCCAGAACGTTGTAATACAGGTTCTGCAGAAGTTGTGTCCACAGGACGTGGTAACTGGGCTGTTGAACACATCCAGACAGATGCAGCAGGAAAAGTTCTCCTCAGACCAGGAAGTGTTAGCAGTGGCCATTCCTAGAAAACATGGTTCATTATTTTGTGATGGCATTCTTTTTCCTAATGTATTTTCTAATAATAAAATAAAAGTTTTATCTCGTTATAATGCAGGGGTGGGAAACGTCAGGCCCTGAAGTGAACCATCCGTCGGTTGCGTGCTGCTTCACTGTATGTGTGTGCTCAATGAATGATGGTCTCCTCGCAGGCTATATAATTGCTCTCGCAAGCGGAGGAATACTTTGTGCGAGTGCAGCAAAAGTGCGCGCAATAATAATTTGTGTGCACGGATGTGGTAGTTGTGTGCGCACGCTCCAAGTCATTTTTGCTCGCGTTTGAACACGGTTGCTCTAATGATGTTTTCATATTGTCACAGTCTCTAATCCAAGCACTGCCTATTAAAGGACAGATGGAGGAAGACAGCATGGCTGCCTATTAAAAAGCTCTGCTGAGCTCTGCAATACAAATGAACCATAACCATTCTTGGCTTCTCTGGGACTTGATGTATCCACACCACTTAGACATTTAATACTCCTCTCCTATTGAAATGTAGGCCTACTGACTATAAACTGTTGGTTGACTACAGTAGGCCACTTTGACCTCTAGGGGAACACATGACTAACCAAGTCAACACCTAATTAATGACCTTTACAATATTATTTGTAATATCAGGCCGTTGCACAAGTGCCGTATATAGAAGTCATTTTTGCTATAGTTCATGTGATTTTTTCCAAAAGGCTGATATTCGGCTAATTCGTCATTTTCTATGATTGTGCACTAATAAGAAAAATAAGAAATGATTCACAATATCACAAACTTGAAATGTGCACTGTAGTGAAACAGGTAATGTGTTCACAGTCAAGGGTGATATTTCCATCCTAGCCTGACATCTAGTGGCCACACAGGGAATTACATATTATTAAGAAGCAAGTTATTCATAAAGGCCTCGCACCACCCGCGGCGCTACTATTAAGGCCCGGGCCCGCCCATTTTGAGCTATCATTATAGTTAGTAGTGAGTGATTTTCATTCTAGCTGTTCATCCAATAAGCAGCCTGAGGAAAGCTTTGAGTGAAAGCTTCTCAGCCAATCAGCGGCTTCTACCCCGCCCCTCTCCCCATCACGTCCTCCCGTAGCCAAACCTCACAGGTATGCTACTGAGTCGCTGTCCTCAGTGCCGCAGAAAAAGCGCTGAAACAGAGACAAAGGGGTTCCTACGGAAGCCGAGAACGGCCGTGATTGCTTATCATTTTTTAGGCCCGTTATCTCGAGATCACGACTTTATTATCTCATTATCTCGACATAACGAACATGTTGCGTGTCTAGTAACACCAACCCGGCAGCTCCACACTAGAGCCCTGCGCGGGACTGTTTTCTTCATCCCGCTCCCGCTGAATTTCTGACCATTACCGCCCGCACCCGCAACGTGTGTGTTACACTCCCGCCCGCACCCGCAAAACTTTGAGAATTTATGCCCGCACAGTAATATAAATGCATTGATTTTGTGTCTTCTCCCGTCCCGCAGGAGAAAAAACGTCATTTTATAGGCTATTAATAGGCCTGACCAGTGCGTCAAAATACATGCATGTCTTTTGACGCACTGGTAGGGTGGCCATTCGTCCGGCTTTTCAAAGCCCTGTCCGGCGTCCGCGCAGCATCAAGCCGGACGCGTATTTGTCCTCCTTTTTGAGACAACCCCGCCGGTCATAGGTCCGCCCGCCGGTCATAGGTCCGTGGTGTGTTACGACCCCCCCCCCCCTTATTTTTGGCTTATTTTAACTGGCCCATCCAGTTTTCTGGAGGCCCACCCACAATCAAATTCCTGGCGCCGCTAGTGCCTCGCACTCTCCTTACTAGTCACACGTCACACAAATCATAGTAAAAACGAACAAACCGTGTCCCATTAAAACTTTAATAAATGGATAAAACGGCTATTGTAATTTGTATCGCCCGCGAATTAAGTTGTAAATATGGCAAATTGCAGGTTCGCCAGCCCAGCTATGATTATGATCATTATGATTATGATTATTATATATTATGATATAGTATTATATATGAGGAGGATTGCTCACCAGAAGCGCCTCCACGTCGTGTTTACTGGTTTGGGTGGGTTTACATTTTACTTCCGTTTCCTGAACATGTCGTCATTTCCTCTCCCCGCGTGGCCCCGCCCCCACACTCTGCTGTTGAAAACGAATCTGTCGCCAAGTGAGTGATTGAAATAATAAGATATTCATTCACTAACACGTGACAAACACGTGACTTACAAGTCTCTGTATTGTGACGAATGTATAACCGCACATATAACACTAAGCTGTAATATCCTCACATAGCCACAAGGGGACAGGAACAAATACATAAGCTGTAATATCTACACATAGCCACTAGGGAATAGAAACAAATATATAAGCTGTATTAACCGCACCTGGCCACCAGATGGCAGCACATAATACACTGGGGGCGGGCGCTCAACACTAGCCAATCAGAGCATATTATGGGTCATAGAGGCCACGCCTGCCCAGGTACTACCAAACCACACAACCGGGGGGAGGGCAGAAACCCTAGAGGCCGCGTATCTGTTAGATATCCGGCTAAGGGTCGCTCCACGCGTGAATGATACAATTCCCCTCCATTTGCTTCATAAACAATAGACCTAAAGCTAAACAAATAAAGTGAGTTAAAAGCGATCCTGTGTCGGCGGCCTTCTTCCTCAAAGAACATCATAACAGTATTGACAGTGAAATCGTTCAGTCCAACCCAGTGGAAACGATGGTGTTTCACATCATCTCACCTCGCCTCCCCCAAGAATAAAACCAGACTTCCAGAACATAAAACCCACAGAAGAAGAAAGGTGTGATGCTGGTGAACACGGTGCTACCGCCATAGTCTGCCTACCGGATGGAGGTTGTCGGTATAAGCCCGCCCCACAGCCTGCCATTGGGCGACTGTACTGTCTAACCCCTACCTGCTCCTCAATTACCTGTTTCCGTACTGTCTAACCCCTACCTGCTCCTTCATGGCCTGTCTCTGTACTGTCTAACCCCTACCTGCTCCTTAAGGACCTGTCTCTGTACTGTCTAACCCCTACCTGCTCCTTAATGACCTGTCTCTGTACTGTCTAACCCCTACCTGCTCCTTAATGACCCGTCTCTGTACTGTCTAACCCCTACCTGCTCCTTAATGACCTGTCTCTGTACTGTCTAACCCCTTCCTGCTCCTTAAGGACCTGTCTCTGTACTGTCTAACCCCTACCTGCTCCTTAAGGACCTGTCTCTACTGTCTAACCCCTACCCACTCCTCCTATCTCCATGGTTACTCAATGGTAGTGATGCTGTTTGTTATGCAGAGTGAATTTGCATCTTGTCACTGTGGTAGTGTTGTAGGGGGAGGAGTCACAGCAGGTGTTTTCGCAGGTGTGACCATGGAGGCGTCACATCCCTCCCCCTCCCGTTCCAGATGTCTTCTCTCTCAACTCAACACTTCTGTCGTGAGTGAGGTGAACATGCAAGTAGTCAGTGACTTTGTTAGACTAGACTTTGTTAGCTACTGGCAGGATAGTCTATAGCAGTGGTTCCCAAACTTTTTGTGCCCAAGGCACACCAAAGGACAAATAAAAATTTCAAGGCACACCTATTGTGCAAAATAGCCTTATAACACGTGTTATCACTAATATCATCTGTTTATCTGTTAGGTTTATAATTATTTACTAATGCCAAATAAGATGTGACAAAGACAACTATTCTACTCATGAAATATTTATTAACAAAATACTTCACAAAAATATTTCAACTTTATCAAATTGGGCTTCATCAAACACACCCATTTCAACCAGACAGGTGAGGCAAAGGAAACAGAAATTCAGCAGAGAACTGTCCATGAGAAAGCTGCACTGTCCATGTTCCTGAATCTGACCCACAAATTATAACTAACATTTAGAATCAGGCTTTTTTTGTAAATATTCTGCCTACTAACAAATCAGTGGGACACATGTGCCTGTCGGGGCGCACAGATTTTTTTAATCCTTGGTGGCACTGAGGAGAGGGCCACTCGCAAGTCCTGCTCAACAGAGAGCCGTGACCTGGTCTTGTTCTTCATGTAAACAAGAGTGGAGAACGCCAACTCACTAGTGATGGGTCGTTCGCGAACGAACTAGTTCGAACGAACGACTCTTTAAAGTGAACGAACTGACCTCGTTCGCCACCGTCGTTCGCGTCGTTCGCTCGTTCGTCTCGTTCGCTGAGTCTCCCTGACGCGCTGATTCGCGGCGCCACTGATTCGCGAGTCGTTCGCTGACTGATTGACTCGAGGACTGAGACGTCACTCACGACTCGTCATCACTCACGAGAGCCAGCCAATGTATGTTGTTTGTCTGTCTGTGAGTCTAGGACGCTTTCGAATGGTTGACACATTAACAATACCACTTTCACATTTGAATGTCGCCTTTTACATTTACATATCAGTGAAATGGTAAATGCATGCTGTCTTTGTATTTTCTGTGTCACGCCAGATTAATAAAATATTTGAATGTCTCGTCAATCTGTCTCGTTGCACGCGACCCGGCCGGGACCCCCACCTTGGTGGATCTTGGTCTTGAGTGGGGGTGGCCAATGGCCATCTTCACAATAGTAAATACAATATGCCCAGAATAAACACAACTGTACATCATTAACTTTAAAACTCATCATTGCTAAATCAAGTCTATTATCTTGCTGATATACATCCAATAATCTACTACGCCCCCCCACACACACACACACACATCCCGCTGCGTTTGGTTTGTCTAACTTTACCTTGAATTGGGGGAACGGGGCATTTTGATCCTGACATGTCATTATGCATACATTAAATAAATCAGCGGGAACATGTTCATGGAGCCCTGTTCCAAAGCCTCGCGCCACAGGGTCAGTTTGCCCATAAACCCCCTAATCTTGTCTGTGGATGATAAAATGTTTTCATTCCTGCCCTGAAGCTTGGCGTTTAACTCGTTGAGATGCCCAAATATGTCTGCAAGGTAAGCCAGCCTGGCGCACCACCTCTCATCCGCGAGCCTGTCCTTATGTGGGACAGCGTGTTCACGTGACTTGACCTCACGTGGTTGGTGGTTTGCTCCGCACGAGAAAGCGCTCCATTTTCCCTCTTGTTTATGTTTTAATGTTGTGTTGACCTGCGCGAACAGCGAAATGTGGGATCCTCTTTGAGGATTTTTAAAATAGTTTTTAGATAAAGAGTTTGCCTCTGTATTATGGAATGAGTGCATTCAAAGTAGTATATAGTAAATTAAAATAATTATTTTTGTCTAGTTGTATACTATATTGCAGTAGGCTATGGTTGTCACAAAATCCCACGGCACACTTGGACTTGCCTCACGGCACACCAGTGTGCCGCGGCACACAGTTTGGGAACCACTGGTCTATAGGTAGCTACTGGCCCTACCTGCTCCTTAATGACTTGTTTCTGTACTGTCTACCCCTACCTGCTCCTTAATGACCTGTCTCTGTACTGTCTACCCCTACCTGCTCCTTAATGACCTGTCTCTGTACTGTCTAACCCCTACCTGCCCCTTAATGAGCTGTCTCAGAGTCATTTAGTGAATACGTTAATATTAATAATAACAGTAGCACAGAAGCAGACCCCCATAGGGCCCTAGTGCCTACACCATGAAGCTCACATCACTGTGACACTACATTACCCACAGTCCCTCTGGCTCCTCTCATTCCCCAGCACACACATATACACTGTGATGTATATTTATACTAGGGTCCATTATTAGTGTGTCAGGGGCCTCTCTCTCTCTCGCGCGCTCTCTCTCTCTCTAGTTGGTCTGATACTGGTCTAGCTGTCTCTAGTTGGTCTGATACTGGTCTAGCTGTCTCTAGTTTGTCTGATACTGGTCTAGCTGTCTATAGTTTGTCTGATACTGGTCTAGCTGTCTCTAGTTTGTCTGATACTGGTCTAGCTGTCTATAGTTTGTCTGATACTGGTCTAGCTGTCTATAGTTTGCTGCAGAGAAACTTTGCTGTTGCTAATAATAAAAACTCAAACCAACTGATTGTTTTTAAATCAATTTTATTTTCAATAACTGCTTTGCGGCTGCTGACAAGCTAGAACAGCCAATAAGAAGCTAGAAATATGTTTGATTAACGTCCATCTGACCCTGGCCTGTGCTGCGTTGCCCTTTCAGCACAAAACATTTGACTCAAAATGGAGAATATTCCCTGCATGTATTGTGATAAATACCACAACGATATGACGTTCAGAATGGTGAACCGCTATAGAGCTGGGCCGCTGGCTGCTCCCATAAGTATTGCCGGCAGAAATTAATTTTCCCATAACCAGTGTGTGATATGAGGGGGGGGGGGGTGCTGCCATTCCCCAGTGGCAGAGAGTGTGTTACAAATCACAAGCAGCGATCAGCACCGGCGCCCGGTGCCATCAAGCCCTGCGCGGCTGCTTTGCGGCTGCCTGGTTTATTTTAGAGGAAAGCCACGTCAAGCTGCACAGAGCGGACAGGAAGACAGACACAGGAACGGCACACAGCATCCGGTCAAGTTTCAAAATAAAACACCCAGTGCAGACTCCCCATCGTATAAAAAGGCGTCATGTAACTTAAAATGGCCCTGCTTGAAGTGTATTGTGGGAAACATGAGAAAACCCTGCCCAAGAAAACACAGTCCGCTGCATAAAATGTAAAGGTGTATTTACTCATTACTTTAATAGTTATAAAAAGACAAGAGATCTCCTCAGTAAAAATTAACAAATCGCCTGACTTTAACCCAATGGAAGATCTTAAAACCTGCCGAGTTAACCCTATGGAAGTTATTAAGTCACTTTCATGGTTTATCATGCCAACCTTTTCAGAAGCCCAATAAAACATTTGGAGTACAGTTGTGTATTTTAATTACCGGTAACAAAAGCAAGTGTTGTATTTGTGTGTATTTACGATTTACACTGCCGAGGAACGTGCCCTCCTCCGGCAAGCGTCTGAACTAGGTCCAGAGGATGATGTGGAGGCGTACCTGGAGATATTCGAGAGGACGGCCCGGGGAGAGGGATGGCCAGAGGAACAGTGGGCCCACATTCTGGCCCCCTTCCTCACTGGACCCGCCCAGCAGGCGAGTCAGGATTTAACACCGGAACAGGCAAGTCGGTACTCCACTCTAAAGCAGGCGGTCCTGGCGTACTATGGACACAGTCTGGCTGCCCGGGCCCAGTGGTTCCACGACTGGCGGTTCGATCCCAGGGGCGCCGTGAGGTCCCAGATCGCCCAGCAGGGACGGCTTATTAGGAGGTGGCTTACCGGCGATGACGGCCCCAACGTTCTGGATCGGGTTCTACTGGACAACACCATCCGCCAGCTTTCCCCGGACGCCCAGAGAACCCTCACCCTCAACCACCCGAACACTGTGGATGAACTCATTCGCCAGCTGGAGAACTGGCAGGTTGCCCAACAGCTTAGCGGCGGCGCCCGGACACCGGCCCGGCCTGTCGAGACCCGGAGGGACAGACGGGGAACGGAGCCACCTCGACGGGTAGCCCCGCCGAGACCCCAAATACACCCACCGGAAGTGAGAGAGGAATGGCGCTGCTTTAGCTGTGGCCAGACAGGCCACCTCGCTCGCCAGTGCCCGGAGAACAGGGACGTTTCTATGCCCTCGGCCTTCGCTGGTGAAGGGCGACCCGGACCATGCCTCCTCACCACCTGTTGGGCGCATCAGGAGGCCGGAGGCCCAACCATCCCGGCTCGGGTGGGCGACCAGGACACTCAGGCCCTCATTGACACGGGGAGTGTCGTCACGCTCCTGCGGCCTGACCTAGCCGTAGGCAGGCCGGGGGAGCCCATTGAGGTTGCCTGCATACATGGGGACACCCGCACGTATGCCACGTGCCAGGTGGTGGTACGGACCCCCCGAGGGGCCTTCACAGTAAGGGCAGGGATCGTACCCAACCTTCCCGTGCCCCTACTGATTGGGAGAGACTGCCCCATCTTCAACCGGCTATGGAACGACGAACCCGGTTCCAGACCGCCACGACCCCAGCCGAGGCGACGCGGCCGACCCGTTCAGCACGCCTACGGAGCTCGGGCGGCCCACTCCTCCCCAGCCGAGACGTCGGGAGAGGGAGATGGCAGCGGGAGAGACGGTCCCACCCCACCAGGCACCCCAGCCCGCCCGATCGGTGGGGCTCCCTGTCCGGACCGATCAGGAACCCCAGACACCATGACGGTGTCCGAGAAGTCCGCCGTTCTCGGGGAGACGGAGAGTTCCCCCCTCACGGAGCTCTCTGACTTTCCCCCTACCGGGAGGGGAGAGGACCAGCCCGGACGGTTCGCCACCGCCCAACTACAGGACGACACCCTGAAACACGCCTGGAGTCACGTCCTCTCCCACGACGGCCAGGCCAGGGACTCGGTGAGTACCCTACCTCACCCACATTTCTGCACCAGGTCGGGCCTACTATACCGGGTAGTAGAGAGGGGGGGGAGCAGTGACAGAGCAACTGGTAGTACCTCGGCCATATGTCAGTAAGGTCCTCTTCATGGCACACACGCACGTCTTAGGGGCCCACCTAGGCATGGACAAAACGAGGGATAGGATCCTAGCCCGATTCTACTGGCCAGGGATAAAAAAAAGACGTTACCGAGTATTGTCAGGCGTGTCCGGAGTGCCAGCACACTGCCCCGAGACCCTCAACCCGAAGTCTGTTGATCCTGATGCCCATTATAGAGGTACCATTTGACCGGCTGGCACTAGACATTGTGGGGCCTCTCCCTAAGACCAGCCGGGGTCATCGGTACATCCTGGTCATGGTAGACTATGCGACCCGCTACCCTGAAGCCCTACCCCTCCGCACCGCCACCGCTAAGGCAGTAGCCCAGGAGCTAATGCTGCTTTTTTTAACAGACCAGGGGTCATGTTTTATGTCACGCGTATTAAAGGAACTGCTTAGTCTCCTGCAGGTGAAGCAGCTGAGGACGTCAGTGTATCACCCCCAGACGGACGGGCTCGTTGAGAGGTTCAACAAAACTCTTAAGCAGATGCTGAAGAAGGCCATGGAGGTGGATGGGAAGAACTGGGACCAGCTCCTTCCCCACGTCCTCTTCGCGGTTCGCGAGGTACCCCAGGCCTCCAACGGGTTCTCCCCATTTGAACTGTTATATGGACGGCGGCCAAGGGGACTACTGGACCTAGCAAAAGATGCTTGGGAAAGCCAACCCTCCCCACATCGTACCATGGTGGACCACTTCGAACAGGTACGGGAGAGAATGGCTCAGGTCTGGCCCATAGTCCGGGAACACCTTCACAACGCACAGCAGGCCCAGGCCCGGACACTGTCTATAGTTTGCTGCAGAGAAACATTGCTTTTGCTAATAATAAAAACTCAAACCAACTGATTGTTTTTAAATCAATTTTATTTTCAATAACTGCTTTGCGGCTTTGCGGCTGTTGACAAGCTAGAACAGCCAATAAGAAGCTAGAAATATGTTTGATTAACGTCCATCTGACCCTGGCCTGTGCTGCGTTGCCCTTTCAGCACAAAACATTTGACTCAAAATGGAGAACATTTAGCCAGGATAACCTAAATCCGTAAACATATCCCGGCTTAATCCCTTATCCTAGTTTTGTGCAATACCCCCCTGGCTAAATTTAGCCTCAAGTCGGTTGCATGAAAGCAGCTCACAATTATCCCGGCTAAGTTACCATGGTGATTTATTCTCCGCAGTTACCCTGCTCCAGACCAGGCTAACAGCCAGGCTAAACTTAATCCTAGTGATTCACCTGTATTTACACCGTCAATCCTGTGAGGAATTAATGTGTTTTACAGCATGTGCATGGTCTTTCTAAGTATGTTGCATCATTTTAATTATCCCAAATTAAAATATTACATATATAGTCATTTCTCATTTCATTTAAATCTGTTGGCTGTTTTTTTATATTGATTCAAGTGTTATTACTCAGGCCAACACAGTTAAAGTCTATATTTTTACATACTATGACACATTTACGTTTGTGTTTATGAAAGTCCGCCTTTATTACGCAACTGCAGCGCATTTGGAAATGTCAACAAACAGATGAGCGCAACATTCTTATGTCCTATTTATAAAATGTATTTTAATCACACAATCGAACCTTTGCAACATGTGAAACAGCCCATTGGCTACCATGCATAATAAGCTGTTTTAAATTGCACATTTCAAATCGCGCAGACGTCACCGAGCCCGACCCGAACCCGAGCATAATTTCTAAATATCAGTCCGAACCCGACCCGGCCCGTTGGGTACCATCGGGTCCCGTCGGGCTTGGGTCGGGTATCCAATAAAGAGCTCTTCAGTGGCCGTGACGTATGAAACGCGACTTTTATCCATGTTCCGATCGGTGATTCTGTGAGCGATCGCGAGGTCTATTCAAGCATGCCGCTTATCCCAGCTATCTTCTAGCCATCCGACTGGATTTAGCCGCGCCTTTTTATCCTGGCTTGGCAAACGTGCAACCGATTAAGCCAGGATGCGCCGAGCAGAATAGTTCAAGCCGCGGTTACTCAATTATCCTGGATTTCTTTATCCTAGTTTTGTGCAATACCCCCCGGGAGAGGGCTACTCACATCCGACACATTACTCTGAAGCCCCGGTGACGGTCTGGAAGTGCGGATTAAAACCCCCCAAAATAAAACAGCGGTAAAAGCTAACGTGTGTGTCCGGGAGAGGGTTACGGCAGTGGACAAAAGTTTCTGGCCAGGGCACAGTGTACACCTCACACTATTGCTAGTACCAGCCTCACTGTGGAATGAGCGCCCGCGACTAATGCGCAAGCGCGCAGCTGAGGCAGTGTCGCTGTCAAATCTGTCCCTGGGAAAAGTAACGTTCTGCCCAACTGAAAAAGGAACTACGTTTCTGTGGAGGGTGTATGTGGAGTGTGTGTTGTTGATGGCTGGTTTACAGCCTCACCTGGCCTGAGTCAGACTGATTGGACTCTGGCTGGGTGGGGCTGCACACCTGTGGTGCATGAGCAATCATGGCACCCAGGATAAACCAGCCATCAACACACACACTCGAGGAGGAGCCAGTCATGACAAGTTGTACCATCAGCTCGGCGAATACCAACAGCCTGAAAACTCCCAGTAAACATCTTGAACAACATCTACCCGTGTCGGAGGGCCCCAAAGGAAAGCCACTTAGGTGGCGTGTGGCCGGACAACCCTGCCACAGTTTCATTAACATATTTTCAGTAGTAACGCGTTACACTACTTTTTACCCGAAAAAGTAGTTACGTTAGTGTTGTGTGTAAGGCATTACGCGTTACACACAACACTGGTTGCTACAACCGACACAGAGACACTGAGGAATCACAACTCAATAACCAGAACCCAGGGAGGAGGTCCTTCTGGGTGAATGTGGTGTGGAAGGTATGGATGTGTGTCGGTGGGTCTGAGGACCCTCCTACACCTGGGGACACTCTGTAGAAGGACAGAGAGCCAGCAGGCCGGTCCAGATACACTCCTACTCTGGTGGAGACAGGGAGGGGGAGACGGATGGGTGTTTCGCTACCATTGTAATAGGCAGAGTAACCACCACTATGACAATAAAGACTCCAGGACTTCTTGTTTCTTCCAAGCAGGCTGTCATCACCCCTTCCTCTCCTTCTGATTCCTCTGTATGTCACTCCTATCTCAACATCTCCTCTCCTCTCCACCTCCCAGTAACAGCGGCCAGTCAGACCCTCTCTACACAACACCTGGGGACAGGAGTCAAATCTCTCTGGGTGGTCAGGATAAAACTGATCCTCTTTAACCCGCTTCACCTTCCTGAGGTCCTCAGACAGAGAGAGATTTCTGTGGGCTGTGTTTGGGTCCAGTGTGAGTCCACAGGCATCTGACGGGAGAACAAGACATGATTAGGCGGCTAATAATCAATGATCATTTTATATAATGATTGTAATATGAAATACATGTATCATTATAATTATGTTAAAAAGGTACAATATGTAAGTTTAGACACCCGGCCCCTCCCCCCTCCCTCCCTCTCCTCTTCTCACCCCTCCCTCTCCTCACCCCTCCTTCCCTCCCTCTCACTGCATCTCCATCCCCTCCTCACCCCTCCCTCTCCATACCGCCCTCCCTCTTCTCTCCTCACCCCTCTCCCTCCCTCCTCTCCTCACCCTCTCCCGAATAGTAATAATAGCAACAAGAATAATAGTGTTATTTTATATCATGTTCTGAATACAACACACACACACCAAAACGATACAATATTATTTATAATAGGCCTAATAATAACAATAACTAAGTTTGTATAATAGAATATAAATACACACATAATTACTATTATTAATAATGTCAGTATGATTATTCTGATATGATTATGTCTAATAATAATAATAACCATGTTACTTTCCATCTAAATAGTGTGTTGTGATGAATCAAACAGAACAGACACTCACTCAGCTTCTTCATCTCCATGCTCAGTTTCTCCTGCAGCTGATCCAGGGATGTCCTCAAGGTCCCTACGTATGATGGAGGACGGACCTCCACCATGGTCCAGTCCCTGGTGTGTGGAGGATTCTCCACGGATCTGAAGGTCTGGAGGAAGTGGAGGTGGTCTTCAATGTGTGTGAGCTGCTTCACCTCTGATCTTCTGTTGGTCAGATCTTCTATTTCCTGCTCCAGCTCTTTGATGAGGCCTTCAGCTTGTTTCTCTGTGGATTTCAGTTTCTCTTTGACCGTTTGGTTGAAATCATCCCGCTGCTTTTCAATGCAGCTGATCAGATCAGTGAGGACCTGCTCACCCTCAGCTATCTCTCTGTCTGCGTCTGCTTTGCTGCGTTTTACTGTATCTTTGATCTTCTGAAGCTTTTGCTGTCTCTCCTGGATCATCTGCTGAACTTCAGACTCTATCTTCCCCAGCTGGGCGGTCTTCACTTCATATTCCTCCTTTAGAGGTACAACAGGATGGGACTTGTGGTCTGTCTCTGTGCAGAACTGACAAACAAACACCTGGTCAGTCTGGCAGAAGAGCTCCAGAAGTCGGTCGTGTTTCTTACACATCCTGTCCTCCAGACCGTCCATAGGCTCAACCAGCTCATGTTTCTTCAAGCGTGTGACTCTCTGATGTGGCTCCAGATGGGTGTGGCAGTAAGACATAAAACACACTAGGCAGGACTTCACGGCCTTCAGCTGGGTCCCAGTACAGACGTCACAGGGAACCTCTCCTGGTTCAACACAAGGCAGCTCTTTGACTCGTACGGACCGACTAAACTGATCCACCATCTCTGATAAGATGATATTGACACGTAGATCAGGTCTTGTGTGGAAAAGCTCATTGCAAACAGGACATTTGTACCGGACTTGGTCATCCCAGAATGTTGTAATACAGGTTCTGCAGAAGTTGTGTCCACAGGACGTGGTAACTGGGCTGTTGAACACATCTAGACAGATGGAGCAGGAAAAGTTCTCCTCAGACCAGGAAGTGTTAGCAGAGGCCATTCCTAGAAAACATGGTTCATTATTTTGTGATAGCGTTCTTTTTCCTAATGTATTTTCTGATAATAAAATAAACGTTTTAACTCGTTATAATGCAGGGGTGGGAAACGTCAGGCCCTGAAGTGAACCATCCGTCGGTTGTGTGCTGCTTCACTGTATGTGTGCGCTCAATGAATGATGGTCTCCTTGCAGGCTATACAATTGCTCTCACAAGCAGAGGAATACTTTGTGCGAGTGCAGCAAAAGTGCTCGCAATAATAATTTGTGTGCACGGATGTGGTAGTTGTGTGTGCACGCTCCAAGTCATTTTTGCTTGCGTTTGAACACGGTTGCTCTAATGATGTAGGCTATGTTTTCATATTGTCACAGTCTCTAATCCAAGCACAGCCTACTAAAGGACAGATGGAGGAAGACATCATGGCTGCCTATTAAAAAGCTCTGCTGAGCTCTGCAATACAAATGAACAATAACCATTCTTGGCCTCTCTGGGACTTGATGTATCCACACCACTTAGACATTTAATACTCCTCTCCTATTGAAATGTAGGCCTACTGACTATAAACTGTTGGTTGACTACAGTAGGCCACTTTGACCTCTAGGGGAACACATGACTAACCAAGTCAACACCTATTTAATGACCTTTACAATATTATTTGTAATATCAGGCTGTAGCACAAGTGCCGTATATAGAAGTCATTTTGGCTATAGTTAATGTGATTTTTTCCAGAAGGCTGATATTCGGCTAATTCGTCATTTTCTATGATTGTGCACTAATAAGAAAAATGAGAAATGATTCACAATATCACAAACTTGAAATGTGTGATAATGTGTTCACAGTCAAGGGTGATAGCCTGACATCTAGTGGCCACACAGGGAATTACATATTATTAAGAAGCAAGTTATTCATAAAGGCCTCGCACTCTCCTAACTAGACACACTTACGTCACACAAATCATAATAAAAACGAACAAACCGTGTCCCATTAAAACATGGATAAAACGGCTATTTTAATTTGTATCGCCCGCGAATTAAGTTGTAAATACGGCAAATTGTAGGTTCGCCAGCCCAGTTATGATTATGATTATTATTATGAATATTATATATTATATATGAGGACTGCTCACCAGAAGCGCCTCCACGTCGTGTTTAGCCTACTGGTTTTTTTGGGGGGGGGTTACATTTTACTTCCGTTTCCTGAACATGTCGTCATTTCCTCTCCCCGCGTGGTCCCGCCCCCACACTCTGCTGTTGAAAAAGAATCTGTCGCCAAGTGAGTGATTGAAATAATAAGATATTCATTCACTAACACGTGACAAACATGTGACTTACAAGTCTCTGTATTGACAGTGAAATGGTTCAGTCCAACCCAGTGGAAACGATGTTGTTTCACATCATCTCACCTCGCCTCCCCCAAGAATAAAACCAGACTTCCAGAACATAAAACCCACAGAAGAAGAAAGGTGTGATGCTGGTGAACACGGTGCTACCGCCATAGTCTGCAGGATGGAGGTTGTCGGTATAAGCCCGCCCCACAGCCTGCCATTGGGCAGCTGTACTGTCTAACCCATACCTGCTCCTCAATTACCTCTCTCTGTACTGTCTAACCCCTACCTGCTCCTTAATGACCTGTCTATGTACTGTCTAACCCCTACCTGCTCCTTAATGACCTGTCTGTACTGTCTAACCCCTACCTGCTCCTTAATGACCTGTCTCTGTACTGTCTAACCCCTACCTGCCCCTTAATGAGCTGTCTCAGAGTCATTTAGTGAATACGTTAATATTAATAATAACAGTAGCACAGAAGCAGACCCCCATAGGGCCCTAGTGCCTACACCATGAAGCTCACATCACTGTGACACTACATTACCCACAATCCCTCTGCCTCCTCTCATTCCCCAGCACACACATATACACTGTGATGTATATTTATAGTCGGGTCCATTATTAGTGTGTCAGGGGCCTCTCTCTCTGTCTCTCTCTCTGTCTCTCTCTCTCTCTCTCTGTCTCTCTAGTTTGTCTGATACTGGTCTAGCTGTCTATAGTTTGTCTGATACTGGTCTAGCTGTCTATAGTTGGTCTGATACTGGTCTAGCTGTCTATAGTTTGTCCGATACTGGTCTAGCTGTCTATAGTTTGCTGCAGAGAAACTTTGCTGTTGCTAATAATAAAAACTCAAACCAACTGATTGTTTTTAAATAAATTTTATTTTCAATAACTGCTTTGCGGCTGCTGACAAGCTAGAACAGCCAATAAGAATCTAGAAATATGTTTGATTAACGTCCATCTGACCCTGGCCTGTGCTGCGTTGCCCTTTCAGCACAAAACATTTGACTCAAAATGGAGAATATTCCCTGCATGTATTGTGATAAATACCACAACGATATGACGTTCAGAATGGTGAACCGCTATAGAGCTGGGCCCCTTCCCTTCGCTGGCTGCTCCCATAAGTATTGCCGGCAGAAATTAATTTTCCCATAACCAGTGTGTGATATGAGGGGGGGGGGGTGCTGCCATTCCCCAGTGGCAGAGAGTGTGTTACAAATCACAAGCAGCGATCAGCACCGGCGCCCGGTGCCATCAAGCCCTGTGCGGCTGCTTTGCGGCTGCCTGGTTCATTTGAGAGGAAAGCCACGTCAAGCTGCACAGAGCGGACAGGAAGTCAGACACAGGAACGGCACACAGCATCCGGTCAAGTTTCAAAATAAAACACCCAGTGCAGACTCCCCATCGTATAAAAAGGCGTCATGTAACTTAAAATGGCCCTGCTTGAAGTGTATTGTGGGAAACATGAGAAAACCCTGCCCAAGTAAACACAGTCCGCTGCATAAAATGTAAAGGTGTATTTACTCATTACTTTAATAGTTATAAAAAGACAAGAGATCTCCTCAGTAAAAATTAACAAATTGCCTGACTTTAACCCAATGGAAGATCTTAAAACCTGCCGAGTTAACCCTATGGAAGTTATTAAGTCACTTTCATGGTTTATCATGCCAAACTTTTCAGAAGCCCAATAAAACATTTGGAGTACAGTTGTGTATTTTAAACAACAAAAACAAGTGTTGTATTTGTGTGTATTTATGTATGCATGTATTTGTGTGTGTGTGTGTGTGTGTGTGTGTGTGTGTGTGTGTGTGTACATGCATGTATTTATGTGTGTGTGCGTTGCTACAACCGACACAGAGACACTGAGGAACCATAACTCCAAAACCTAAACCCAGGGAGGAGGACCTCCTGGGTGAATGTGGTGTGGAAGGTGTGGATGTGTGTCGGTGGGTCTGAGGACCCTCCTACACCTGGAGACACTCTGTAGAAGGACAGAGAGCCAGCAGGCCGGTCCACATACACTCCTACTCTGGTGGAGCCAGAGGGGGGGAGACGGATGGATGTTGAACTACCGTTGTACCAGGCAGAGTAACCACCATTATGACAATAAAGACTCCAGGACATGTTGTTCAATCCAAACCTGCTGTCAACACCCCATCCTCTCCTTGTGATTCCTCTGTATGTCACTCCTATACCAACCTCTCCTCTCCTCTCCACCTCCCAGTAACAGCGGCCAGTCAGACCCTCTCTACACAACACCTGGGGCCAGGAGTCAAATCTCTCTGGGTGGTCAGGATGAGACTGATCCTCTTTAACCCACTTCACCTTCCTGAGGTCCTCAGACAGAGAGAGATTTCTGTTGGCTGTGTTTGGGTCCAGTGTGAGTTCACAGGCATCTGATGGGAGAACAAGACATGATTAGGCGGCTAATAATCAATTATCATTTTATATAATGATTGTAATATGAAATACATGCATCATTATAATTATGTTAAAAAGGTACAACATGTATGTTTAGACACCCCTCCCCTCTCCCTCCCCTCTCCTCCCCCCTCCTCACCCCTCCTCCCCTCCCTCTCACTGCATCTCCATCCCCTCCTCACCCCTCCCTCTCCATACCGCCCTCCCTCTTCTCTCCTCACCCCTCTCCCTCCCTCCTCTCCTCACCCCCTCCCGAATAGTAATAATAGCAACAAGAATAATAGTGTTATTTTATATCATGTTCTGAATACAACACACACACACCAAAACGATACAATATTATTTATAATAGGCCTAATAATAACAATAACTAAGTTTTATAATAGAATATAAATACGCACATAATTACTATTATTAATAATGTTAGTATGATTATTCTGATATGATTATGTCTAATAATAATAATAATAACCATGTTACTTTCCATCTAAATAGTGTGTTGTGATGAATCGAACAGAACAGACACTCACACTTCTTTACATCTAGTTTCAGGTCAGGCAGCTTCTTCATCTCCATGCTCAGTGTCTTCTTCATCTCCATGCTCAGTGTCTTCTTCATCTCCATGCTCAGTGTCTTCTTCATTTCCATGCTCAGTGTCTTCTTCATCTCCATGCTCAGTGTCTTCTTCATCTCCGTGCTCAGTGTCTTCTTCATTTCCATGCTCAGTGTCTCCTCCAGCTGATCCAGGGATCTCCTCAAGGTCCCTACGTATGATGGAGGATGGACCTCCACCATGGTCCAGTCCCTGGTGTGTGGAGGATTCTTCAGGGATTTGAAGGTCTGGAGGAAGTGGAGGTGGTCTTCAGTGTGTGTGAGCTGCTTCACCTCTGAGCTTCTGTTGGTCAGATCTTCTATTTCCTTCTCCAGGTCTTTGATGAGGCCTTCAGCTTGTTTCTCTGTGGATTCCAGTTCCTCTTTGACCGTTTGGTTGAAATCATCCCGCTGCTTTTCAATGCATCTGATCAGATCAGTGAGGACCTGCTCACCCTCGGCTATCTCTCTGTCTGCATCTGCTTTGCTGCGTTTTACTGTATCTTTGATCTTCTGAAGCTTTTGCTGTCTCTCCTGGATCATCTGCTGAACTTCAGACTCTATCTTCCCCAGCTGGGCGGTCTTCACTTCATATTCCTCCTTTAGAGGTACAACAGGATGGGACTTGTGGTCTGCTTCTGTGCAGAACTGACAAACAAACACCTGTTCAGTCTGGCAGAAGAGCTCCAGAAGTCGGTCGTGTTTCTTACACATCCTGTCTTCCAGACCGTCCATAGGCTCAACCAGCTCATGTTTCTTCAGGCGTGCGACTCTCTGATGTGGCTCCAGGTGGGTGTGGCAGTAAGAGATAAGACAAACTAGGCAGGACTTCACGGCCTTCAGCTGGGTCCCAGTACAGACGTCACAGGGAACTTCTCCTGGTTCAACACAAGGCTGCTCTTTGACTCGTATGGACCGGCTAAACTGATCCACCATCTCTGATAAGATGATATTGACCCGTAGATCAGGTCTTGTGTGGAAAAGCTCATTGCAAACAGGACATTTGTACCGGACTTGGTCATCCCAGAACTTTGTAATACAGGTTCTGCAGAAGTTGTGTCCACAGGACGTGGTAACTGGGCTGTTGAACACATCCAGACAGATGGAGCAGGAAAAGTTCTCCTCAGACCAGGAAGTGTTAGCAGTGGCCATTCCTAGAAAACATGGTTCATTATTTTGTGATGGCGTTCTTTTTCCCAATGTATTTTCTAATAATAAAATAAACGTTTTAACTCGTTATAATGCAGGGGTCGGAAACGTCAGGCCCTGACACTCCAAGTCATTTTTGCTCGTGTTTGAACACGGTTGCTCTAATGATGTAGGCCATGTTTTCATATTGTCACAGTCTCTAATCCAAGCACAGCCTATTAAAGGACAGATGGAGGAAGACATCATGGCTGCCTATTAAAAAGCTCTGCTGAGCTCTGCAATACAAATGAACCATAACCATTCTTGGCCTCTCTGGGACTTGATGTATCCACACCACTTAGACATTTAATAATCCTCTCCTATTGAAATGCAGGCCTACTGACTATAAACTGTTGGTTGACTACAGTAGGCCACTTTGACCTCTAGGGGAACACATGACTAACCAAGTCAACACCTAATTAATGACCTTTACAATATTATTTGTAATATCAGGCCGTAGCACAAGTGCCGTATATAGAAGTCATTTTGGCTATAGTTAATGTGATTTTTTTCCAGAATGCTGATATTCGGCTAATTCGTCATTTTCTATGATTGTGCACTAATAAGAAAAATAAGAAATGATTCACAATATCACAAACTTGAAATGTGCACTGTAGTGAAACAGGTAACGTGTTCACAGTCAATGGTGATATTTCCATCCTAGCCTGACATCTAGTGGCCACACAGGGAATTACATATTATTAAGAAGCAAGTTATTCATAAAGGCCTCGCACTCTCCTAACTAGACACACTTACGTCACACAAATCATAGTAAAAACGCAAAAACCGTGTCTCATTAAAACATGAATAAATGCATAAAACGGCTATTTTAATTTGTATCGCCCGCGAATTAAGTTGTAAATACGGCAAATTGCAGGTTCGCCAGCCCAGTTATGATTATGATCATTATGATTATGATTATTATATATTATGATATAGTATTATATGAGGAGGATTGCTCACCAGAAGCGCCTCCACGTCGTGTTTACTGGTTTGAGGGGGGTTTACATTTTACTTTCGTTTCCTGAACATGTCATCATTTCCTCTCCCCGCGTGGCCCCGCCCCCACACTCTGCTGTTGAAAACGAATCTGTCGCCAAGTGAGTGATTGAAATAATAAGATATTCATTCACTAACACGTGACAAACACGTGACTTACAAGTCTCTGCATTGACAGTGAAATGGTTCAGTCCAACCCAGTGGAAACGATGGTGTTTCACATCATCTCACCTCGCCTCCCCCAAGAATAAAACCAGACTTCCAGAACATAAAACCCACAGAAGAAGAAAGGTGTGATGCTGGTGAACACGGTGCTACCGCCATAGTCTGCCGGATGGAGGTTGTCGGTATAAGCCCGCCCCACAGCCTGCCATTGGGCGACTGTACTGTCTAACCCCTACATGCTCCTCAATGACCTGTTTCCGTACTGTCTAACCCCTACCTGCTCCTTAATGACCTGTCTCTGTACTGTCTAACCCCTACCTGCTCCTTAATGACCTGTCTCTGTACTGTCTAACCCCTACCTGCTGCTTAATGACCTGTCTCTGTACTGTCTAACCCCTACCTGCTCCTCGATGACCTGTCTCTGTACTGTCTAACCCCTACCTGCTCCTTAATGACCTGTCTCTACTGTCTAACCCCTACCCTCTCCTCCTATCTCCATGGTGACTCAATGGTAGTGATGCTGTTTTTTTATGCAGAGTGAATTTGCATCTTGTCACTGTGGTAGTGCAACCCAGTCTCACAACAAAGTGCGTACCAACGGTATTACACGCTTTGTTGTGAGACTGGGTTGCACTCGGAGACTTGTAGGCCTGCGGCCCGTTTTGTTTCATTTTCTGTCGCAAATAAATTGGAAAGACAGAGAAGTGCTGGAAAAGCGTATGGAAAGCACCTCAATATTAGTAATAATTATATTTGGTAACAATTGATTTGTCTGAAGCAAATGTGTAAATCTTCCTGGATTCGTAGTACATAAGCCAACCCGCTACTATAGATCAAGAGAGAAAGAGAGCTTGGAGAACAGGAAGGGAGGGGGGAGTAAGCCACCAGGCAGAGCAGAAGTGAGAGTCGCCAAAGGTGGGAGGGGAGCGCATTCCACTCGGTAGAGAGTTAGAAAGAAGGAGAGGAGAAAAAGTGACAAGGTGGGGGTCGAGCCGCATTCCAGAGAAGAAATAAAAAAAGGGAAAAGAGCTACGCTAGAGGAGAAGTCAGGAATCAGAAAAGGTGGGAGGGGAGGAGAGCAGCTTTACATTCACTTGGAGGAGACAAAGAAAAAAGGCGTTGGTCAGTCTATTATTTGGCGCGTAGGAAAATGAATGTGGATCATTAGGCCTAAAGCTAATTTTAGTCTATGTTTGTTCTTTGCGACGGATATGTGAGAGACTGGAAAGAAAAAAGTAGAATAGACAGCGGTTATATATATTAATAAGTTGCGTGAGTGTGCTAAATATGCGTGAATGAAGTTACTTATTTGTATTCTTATCATTTCTTGAAAATGTGAAACTGTTTAGATTAAGAAGCTGCTGGCTGATGTAGAGAAAGACTCGCAGGGGCGATGCAAATAATTCTGTAGCCGGGGGGCCACCAGGTTTCCCCCTCCAATTCAGAAGAGCATTGGACAGACTCTGCGCTCTCTGAAGTCACGTTAACAAGTGAACTGCGCATGTGTGGGTTTAAGGAGGAGCTACAAGTTCCACAGACGCGTGGTCACGCCCCTACTGCACTTTTGGAGCTGCAAGGGGGGAGAAGGCAGAATGAGGCCTAGTACAATAATTCTGTTTATTGGTGGTCATTACGTAATCATGAGTTATATTATTGAGACTTTTGAAATTATAAGAAATGACAAGGTTAACAAAAAAGGAAAGAAAATAAATAAATTAAAAAGGGGAAAGAGAAAAATTGTATTAGAAATGGCTAGTAGGGATAAAAAACATACTAGGAAACATTACCTGATCATGAATTTTATTATCGAGACTTTTAAATTCATAAATAACTCTGTTAACAGATGTCATTACTGCAATAAAAAAGTGTTTTTGCGTAAAAGCTGATTGATTATTTTGAAGCGCCAACTTGTCAGTAATATGAAGCAAGTTTGTTCAAATAAACCCCTACCTGCTTCTTAATTACCTGTCTCTGTACTGTCTAACCCCTACCTGCTCCTTACTGACCTGTCTCTGTACTGTCTAACCCCTACCTGCTCCTTACTGACCTGTCTCTGTACTGTCTAACCCCTACCTACTCCTTACTGACCTGTCTCTGTACTGTCTAACCCCTACCTGCTCCTTACTGACCTGTCTCTGTACTGTCTAACCCCTACCTACTCCTTAATGACCTGTCTCTGTACTGTCTAACCCCTACCTGCTCCTTAATGACCTGTCTCTGCACTGTCTAACCCCTACCTGCTCCTTAATGACCTGTCTCTGTACTGTCTAACCCCTACCTGCCCCTTAATGACTTGTCTCAGTGTCATTTCGTGAATATGTTAATATTAATAATAATAGTAGCACAGAAGCAGACCTCCATAGGGCCCTAGTGCCTACAGTAGACAGTACAGAGACAGGTATTTAAGAAGCAGGTAGGGGTTAGACTCTAACCCCTACCTGCTTCTTAAATACCTGTCTCTGTACTGTCTACTGTAGGCACTAGGGCCCTATGGAGGTCTGCTTCTGTGCTACTATTATTATTAATATTAACAGTGCAGAGACAGGTCAGTAAGGAGCAGGTAGGGTTAGACAGTACAGAGACAGGTCAGTAAGGAGCAGGTAGGGGTGGGGGGGGTCGGTCCTGAGGGGGCTCAGGCTCTGTACTCGTTGTCGGTGGTTGAGCGTGGGGTTCGGTGCACGGTGTCGGGTTCGCAGACGGTCCAGGGTTCAGCGGGAGGGAGGGATGTCAGCCAGGCGGGGGTCGGTACACGGGCGGGTTTTCAGATGGTCCAGGGTTCGGCGGGAGGGAGGGATGTCAGCCAGGCCGGGGTCGGTGCACGGGCGGGTTTTCAGACGGACCAGGGTTCGGCGGGAGGGAGGGTTGTCAGACAGGCGGGGGTCGGTGCATGGGCGGGTTCTCAGAGGGACCAACGGTCGATCAGCCAACGGGGTTCTCCTGGGAAAAAGGGTCATACACAGCGCTTTTGATACTCTTCTACTCACTACCACCATATTTCTCTTCCACTACTCCTTCCCCGTTGTGTGCACTTCCTGCTGCTTTTATCCTCTCTTCCTTAGGGCGAGTGGCTGCAGCTGCTCTGCTTCGCACAGGTGTCTCTGCTGGTCTCGTCGGAACTCCATATATGGTCGGGTTTCCCTTAGACAGAGGCGAGAGTGAAAAGCGCTCCGCGGCCACCAGATGGCAGGGTGCAACATAAAACCCATCCACCACTTTCCCACATACCCTCCTCCTTACCTGTACCCGGCGGGCGCCACAAGACACTAAAATCGTCGTAGAAACTAATAAACGGAAGGTCGTCTACATTCTCTGATAGAAGATTATGAAAATATAACGCATACTTCTCGCCACAACTGTCATCTAAATGCATGTAAATGTTGACGGTAGCTCAAAATATTGCATTTTCCACGGAAAATGTAAGGAGTGTCCGCCATTTTTTTGTTTTCGCAGGGGGAAACTTGACCGTCACGTGACCGGTGCGTAGGCCAATGTAAATGAATAGGCCAAATTAAACGTAAGTATATCACGATTTTAGAGCCTTTATTGTGAATATACCACGTTTTCCCCCGTGGACCAACGTAGGTATTACACGCTTTGTTGTGAGACTGGGTTGCCGAGTGATATAACACTACCGCGGCTTGAATACAGAAAGAAAACGACTTATGCAACTTTTTATAGCATGTCGAAAACGGTCGAATTTGTCGTGCAAGGTTCTGAGTGGAAAATTACTAACTCGCCTTTAATCACAAAACAACAGGTTGACTTAGCCTTTCAGCTAGACTTTTATTTATTCCATAAACTAAGATCTATACAGGACGTCACTACCCTGCTTACCAAAAATAGATCTGTACAGGACGTCACTAACCTGCTTACCATAAAAAAAGAGATCTTTACAGGACGTCACTACCCTGCGTACCAAAAATAGATCTATACAGGACGTCACTAACCTGCTTACCATAAAGCGCATAGAATTGTCTGTATAATAGGCCACAGGGCGATGTCCAGACGCTTTTACAGGACCTTACTTATACCAATTATCATAGGACAGAAAAAGTATGGAATAGGACGTCTCCCACCCCTGACGGGACGTCTCTAACCCGCTTATCATAAACAAAACAATAACTCCGGATATAATGTATATAAATCACAGAGCGTTGTGTGTGCATGCATGCGTCAAATTCATTCCAAGCCACTCTCTTTCTCTCTCCTCCTTCTTTAACGTATATGCTTTTGGTTCTTTTTGGAGAGACACAATACCTACCGCTGGGCGTTAGAATCGGGCAGACAATGATCACACAAATTTACTAAGTTAATAAGTAAGAACAATGCTTACCTTTTCAAGTTTGGTGGCCACCCGTTTTTGTGTGACCCTTCCCGACCCACAGCCCAGCAGCCGGCGTGTCCCTGTTCAATCCTGTTTGTGACGCCAAATATGTGGTGGATAAAACCGCATCTAACACTTAAACTGAAGAAGAGAAGTTCGAGAGAGTCGAGGTCTGAAGATGTAAGACTTTATTAGGCTACCACTTGCAGGAAGTAACAACAAAATCTGAGTTAGTTTGCGAAAGAACTGACTTCAAGCAGTCATGCTCCGAGTTTATATACACACAGGGCCGGGCTGGAAACAAAATTCGGTGGGGGGGTGCGCGCGATTGTCGCCGGGTGGGGGGGGGGGGGGGTACTCGCAAGCAAGCAAGAAAGTCTAATTATCATGAAGCAGCAGGACATCATGCAGGAAAACGTACAAATATGCAATTAATTTCTGAAGCAGGAAGTTACGTTTTTGCGTAGTGTTGGTAGTTTAGTGATTAGTCACCCCCTTTTCTTTTTGTGTGCGTGCGTGTGTTGTTTAATACCTATAATTAAATACTCCTCCTCTCAGTGTGATGCTCAAAAAACATGTCACTAAAATCAAACTGTAGTTCAGTAGTTGTACCCTTGTCTTATTTATACAATAGCCTATATGCAGTGTAACACAATAGTACAGAGCATGAAAACAGGACGTTTTGAAACCCCAAATTCAGGGGGTTTATGTATCAAAATATGGAATAGGGATGCTGATCTAGAGTCTGATCATTACTTATAATGAAAGGTAAATGACATTTGTCACTGCATTAACGCACACTGACTGACTTGCATTACTACATTACATTTGTGGTTTCTTCATGGATCAATGTGTTTAAGTAGAATTTAATCAGGTCCCATGTTATGAACATAGTGTGTGATTATGGATAGCGGGTGGCAACATGGGGGGGGGAATAGTGCATGTCGGTGGGATATGTTGTCTTTTTTTTGCTTGAGCCCCTGCCCCCCAAAATGTCTGTGCACGGCCCTGTCTCTGACTGTTGCTGTACTCGTGAGTACACCGTTAACCCATTGCACGTGCCTTTTGTTTTTGCTGGTTTAAACCCAGTGAAGGGGCCATTCGTTTCCGGCCTCCACGCTCACAAGCGTCGACCAGGCCTGCAACGTTTTGTTTAACATTTAATAGCCCTGCGTGAATGTGTGTGTGAGTGTGGGCTGTGGACATTTGAGTTTCCCTGTCATTTTGATTTTGCATTCCCTCATTGGGTTCATCAGGGGTCATTGTGTATCAAACCTTCTAGAGTATTATGTGAGAGTTTTGAATATTGTTACTAATGCATAATTAAAGGTCAACAGTGAACTAGTTAATCAATTGCAATCCAATTCGTAACTTTGTAATAAATATATTTTGTTGTGTCAACCCAATCCTGTGTTGTAATTACAAGGGTGATACTTTTTGGATTAATATAAAATAGGTTAAAGTAAACTTTTATTTTAAAGGGAAGTACCACATTTTGTGTTTACTTCTTAAACTTTATTGGAGGCACCGCCAAGTTATTTTATATCTCAGTTATTACAGGTAGCGCCATCTCCAGACGAACTCAGGCCCCATCCTACTGTACTACAACACCCCAATTATTTGTCAGTCAATATTCCCTAGCTACATGGGACAGGGGTTACAAAATAAAAAAAATAATTACGGCCGGCCGGCTCGGCCTGAAATCGTCCGTCCGTTCGGGAAATCTCCCGAACCTCCAGATGGCCAGCCCGCCCCTGTATACACATGTTGAGCCACCCACATGCACATGCCAATCACAATGCTATACATGTCGGATGTTCCCCGTGTCCTTCATTTTTGCTGTCTCCACATCGTATGTTTACTTTACATATCCACCTAGATAACACATATCAGTGGGAGGTCCGCATATGCCGTGAGGGACAAAATGTACCCTGCTAATGCAAACAGAGTCACCCCTTACAGGCCACCCAAATAGCACATGACCTCTGTCGCCCATACTTACTTCATTCATATAGCATATGAGCAAGATAATGTATGTTCTTTCTTATTTAATGGTAGAATAAAATGTACATATTTCCTTTAAATGTATAGTAAATCTCTAGTAAATTTCTCCCATACCTGCTGCAGAGAAACTTTGCTGTTGCTATTAATAAAAACTCAAACCAACTGATTGTTTTTAAATCAATTTTATTTTGACAAGCTAGAACAGCCAATAAGAAGCTAGAAATATGTTTGATTAACGTCCATCTGACCCTGGCCTGTGCTGCGTTGCCCTTTCAGCACCAAAGCATTTGACTCAAAATGGAGAATATTCCCTGCATGTATTGTGATAAATACCACAACGATATGACGTTCAGAATGGTGAACCGCTATAGAGCTGGGCCCCTTCCCTTCGCTGGCTGCTCCCATAAGTATTGCCGGCAGAAATTAATTTTCCCATAACCAGTGTGTGATATGAGGGGGGGGGGGGGGGTGCTGCCATTCCCCAGTGGCAGAGAGTGTGTTACAAATCACAAGCAGCGATCAGCACCGGCGCCCGGTGCCATCAAGCCCTGTGCGGCTGCTTTGCGGCTGCCTGGTTTATTTTAGAGGAAAGCCACGTCAAGCTGCACAGAGCGGACAGGAAGTCAGACACAGGAACGGCACACAGCATCCGGTCAAGTTTCAAAATAAAACACCCAGTGCAGACTCCCCATCGTATAAAAAGGCGTCATGTAACTTAAAATGGCCCTGCTTGAAGTGTATTGTGGGAAACATGAGAAAACCCTCCCCAAGAAAACACAGTCTGCTGCATGAAATGTAAAGGTGTATTTACTCATTACTTTAATAGTTATAAAAAGACAAGAGATCTCCTCAGTAAAAATTAACAAATCGCCTGACTTTAACCCAATGGAAGATCTTAAAACCTGCCGAGTTAACCCTATGGAAGTTATTAAGTCACTTTCATGGTTTATCATGCCAACCTTTTCAGAAGCCCAATAAAACTATATATATATATATATATATATATATATATATATATATATATATATGTGTGTGTGTGTGTGTGTATTTTAATCAACAAAACAAACAAGTGTTGTATTTGTGTGTATTTATGTATGCATGTATTTTTTATTTTTTATTTCCTATAGAAACGTATGTGTGCTTGTGTGTATTTATATGTGTGTGTGTGTGTGTGTGTACATGCATGTATTTATGTGTGTGTGCGTTGCTACAACCGACACAGAGACACTGAGGAACCACTACACCATAACCTAAACCCAAGGAGGAGGTCCTCCTGGGTGAATGTGGTGCTGAAGGTGTGGATGTGTGTCGGTGGGTCTGAGGACCCTCCTACACCTGGGGACACTCTGTAGAAGGACAGAGAGCCAGCAGGCCGGTCCAGATACACTCCTACTCTGGTGGAGCCAGAGGGGGGGAGAGGGATGTCTGTTGTACTACCATTGTAACAGGCAGAGTAACCCTCTTCATAATCACACTCAAGACACCAGGACTTCTTGTTTCTTCCAAGCCTGCTGTCAACACCTGGTCCTCTCCTTCTGATTCCTCTGTATGTCACTCCTATATCAACCCATCCTCTCCACTCCACCTCCCAGTAACAGCGGCCAGTCAGACCCTCTCTACACAACACCTGCTCCCAGGAGTCAAATCTCTCTGGGTGGTCAGGATAAGACTGAACCCCTTTACCCGCCATCACCTTCCTGTGGTCCTCAGACAGAGAGAGACATCTGTTGACTGTGTTTGGGTCCAGTGTGAGTTCACAGGCATCTGACGGGGAGAACAAGACATGATTAGGTGGCTAATAATCAATGATCATTTTATATAATGATTGTAATATGAAATACATGTATCATTATAATTATGTTAAAAAGGTACAATATGTAAGTTTAGCTCATCTGACACCCGGCTCCTCCCCCCTCCCTCTCCTCTTCTCACCACTCCCTCCCCTCTCCTCACCCCTCCTTCCCCCCCTCTCACTGCACCTCCCTCCCCTCCCCTCACTGCATCTCCATCCTCTCACTGCATCTCCATCCCCTCCTCACCCCTCCCTCTCCAAACCCTCTTCTCTCCTCACCCCTCTCCCTCCCTCCTCTCCTCACCAACCCCGAATAGTAATAATAGCAACAAGAATAATAGTGTTATTTTATATCATGTTCTGAATATAACACACACACACCAAAATGATACAATATTATTTATAATAGGCCTAATAATAACAATAACTAAGTTTTTATAATAGAATATAAATACACACATACTTACTATTATTAATAATGTTAGTATGATTATTATGATATGATTATGTCTAATAATAATAATAATAATAATAATCATGTTACTTTCCATCTAAATAGTGTGTTGTGATGAATCAAACAGAACAGACACTCACACTTCTCTACACCTAGTTTCAGGTCAGGCAGCTTCTTCATCTCCATGCTCAGTGTCTCCTGCAGCTGATCCAGGGATCTCCTCAAGGTCTCTACATATGATGGAGGACGGACCTCCACCATGGTCCAGTCCCTGGTGTGTGGAGGATTCTTCAGGGATCTGAAGATCTGGAGGAAGTGGAGGTGGTCTTCAGTGTGTGTGAGCTGCTTCACCTCTGAGCTTCTGTTGGTCAGATCTTTTATTTCCTGCTCCAGCTGTTTGATGAGGCCTTCAGCTTGTTTCACTGTGGATTTCAGTTTCTTTTTAATCGTTTGGTTGAAATCATCCCGCTGCTTTTCAATGCATCTGATCAGATCAGTGAGGACCTGCTTACCCTCGGCTATCTCTCTGTCTGCGTCTGCTTTGCTGCGTTTTACTGTATCTTTGATCTTCTGAAGCATTTGCTGTCTCTCCTGGATCATCTGCTGAACTTCAGACTCTATCTTCCCCAGCTGGGCGGTCTTCACTTCATATTCCTCCTTTAGAGGTACAACAGGATGGGACTTGTGGTCCGCCATGCAGACCAGACACACACACACCTGGTCAGTCTGGCAGAAGAGCTCCAGAAGTCGGTCGTGTTTCTTACACATCCTGTCTTCCAGACCGTCCATAGGCTCGACCAGCTCATGTTTCTTCAGGCGTGCGACTCTCTGATGTGGCTCCAGGTGGGTGTGGCAGTAAGACATAAAACACACTAGGCAGGACTTCACGGCCTTCAGCTGGGTCCCAGTACAGACGTCACAGCGAACTTCTCCTGGTTCAACACAAGGCTGCTCTTTGACTCGTACGGACTGTCTAAACTGATCCACCATCTCTGATAAGATGATATTGACCCGTAGATCAGGTCTTGTGTGGAAAAGCTCATTGCAAACAGGACATTTGTACTGGACTTTGTCACCCCAGAACGTTGTAATACAGGTTCTGCAGAAGTTGTGTCCACAGGATGTGGTAACTGGTCTGTTGAACACATCCAGACAGATGCAGCAGGAAAAGTTTTCCTCAGACCAGGAAGTGTTAGCAGAGGCCATTCCTAGAAAACATGGTTCATTATTTTGTGATAGCGTTCTTTTTCCTAATGTATTTTCTAATAATAAAATAAACGTTTTAACTCGTTATAATGCAGGGGTGGGAAACGTCAGGCCCTGACACTCCAAGTCATTTTTGCTCGCGTTTGAACACGGTTGCTCTAATGATGTAGGCTGTGTTTTCATATTGTCACAGTCTCTAATCCAAGCACAGCCTATTAAAGGACAGATGGAGGAAGACAGCATGGCTGCCTATTAAAAAGCTCTGCTGAGCTCTGCAATACAAATGAACCATAACCATTCTTGGCCTCTCTGGGACTTGATGTATCCACACCACTTAGACATTTAATAATCCTGTCCTATTGAAATGTAGGCCTACTGACTATAAACTGTTGGTTGACTACAGTAGGCCACTTTGACCTCTAGGGGAACACATGACTAACCAAGTCAACACCTAATTAATGACCTTTACAATATTATTTGTAATATCAGGCCGTAGCACAAGTGCCGTATATAGAAGTCATTTTGGCTATAGTTAATGTGATTTTTTCCAGAAGGCTGATATTCAGCTAATTCGTCATTTTCTATGATTGCGCACTAATAAGAAAAATAAGAAATGATTCACAATATCACAAACTTGAAATGTGCACTGTAGTGAAACAGGTAATGTGTTCACAGTCAAGGGTGATATTTCCATCCTAGCCTGACATCTAGTGGCCACACAGGGAATTACATATTATTAAGAAGCAAGTTATTGATAAAGGTCTCGCACTCTCCTAACTAGTCACACTTACGTCACACAAATCATAGTAAAAACGAACGAACCATGTCACATTAAAACATTAATAAATGCATAAAACGGCTATTTTAATTTGTATCGCCCGCGAATTAAGTTGTAAATACGGCAAATTGCAGGTTCGCCAGCCCAGTTATGATTATGATCATTATGATTATGATTATTATATATTATGATATAGTATTATATATGAGGAGGATTGCTCACCAGAAGCGCCTCCACGTCGTGTTTACTGGTTTTGGGGGGGGGGGGGGGGGGGTTACATTTTACTTCCGTTTCCTGAACATGTCGTCATTTCCTCTCCCCGCGTGGTCCCGCCCCCACACTCTGCTGTTGAAAATGAATCTGTTGCCAATTCATGTGAGTGATTGAAATAATAAGATATTCATTCACTAACACGTGACACACACGTGACTTACAAGTCTCTGTATCGACAGTGAAATGGTTCAGTCCAACCCAGTGGAAACGATGGTGTTTCACATCATCTCACCTCGCCTCCCCCAACAATAATGACCTTAATGACCCTGCTCCTTAAGGACCTGTCTCT
>JAOPHQ010002714.1:22500-25000 GCA_030340625.1 Merluccius polli | reverse complement strand
AAAAAAATGAAAGAAAGCCGTTTGTTATTCCCTTAGAAACCGCCGCCGCCACTGCCGCCAAACACCAGCAGCCGCCGCCGCCGCCGCCGCCGCCGCCGCTCCCCCCAAAGTTACGCTTGCAGCCTCCAATCCCGGGCTAAAGAAGCCATTAGAGGGCTGATTTCTAACCGCCACAGCGGGGCCCGCGGAGTTGGCTCGGGTACGGCGGTAATGTCAGCAATCATGCGGGGCAGTGGGCACGGGCGGGTGACGGGGGGGGGGGGGGGGGGGAGGGAGGGAGGCGAGGGGGGGGAGACTGGGGGGGGGTGCAGAGTGCGGCCTGTCAAATCAAATCAGCCCTGAAAGGTAGCATTATGCAGCCTTAATGGAGATTAAAAGCACTCTCGGTCAGCGCTCGACCGACCGCCGCATTTCGCCGCCGCCGCCGCCGCCCCGCCGCCTCGGACCTGTTTACATTTCACCCACCTAGAGGGGCTGCGAGGAAAAAGGAAAAGGATGAAAGAAACGAGAACGGCCGCCGCCCCGCCGCCGCCTCCGCTCTCCGCGTTGAAGTGCCGCCGCTGCTTCGAGCGGGACGCCGTCGTCGTCGTCGTCGTCGTGGCGGTCGTCGTCGTCGTTGTTTTCCTTGAATGGTACGTGTTGTTGTTGTTGTTGTGTGGGTGGCTTTCAAACTCAAGGACGCCGTCGCTGCTTTGTTGTCGTAGCGTTACGAGATGATCGTTTAACGCGACTCTACTTGAGTTAGATATTCGAAAAATGTTTTTACCGTAAGAAGCGTGTGTCTCGAGTGAGCGGCGGCGTCCGTCGGTACTTCAGAGATCAGGATCATTAAAAAGCCATCGCTAATAAGGTGCGGCGGCGGAGGCGGCGGCGGCGGCGGCGGCGGCGCTCTGATCAATGGGTATTCTGTTTCCCTCCGATAGCCCATCTAATGACCGGTCCGCTTCACTAATTACCAGAATGCGGCATCGATTCCGGGTGCTATTTCTGAGTAAACTGTGAGGGTTAGAGGTGTCAATCAGAGGTGGATGTGGAAGTGTGTGTGTGTTCATTAAGGGGGGGGGGGGGGGGGACCTCTCTCCCCGGGACGGGTATAGAGTCTAATCACGATAATCACTTTAATGATGTTGCATTAGCGGCTACATCACATCGCCGCGATCCGAGGAGGTCGTCGCTCAATCACGCCGTTCACGCTGTTCCACAAATAATAATAACTCCGACGCGTCTATTGTTTCGTGTTTCGACTGCTCGTCCAAAGTTGCGCCACCTCCAACGTGTCGGCCGGGTTCAAACGGCCTTTTTCTCGTTGTTTTATTTTACCCAGCATGCCTTGCCCGGCGGTTGAGGGGGAGGGGCGGGCGAGGCCCCTTTTAATTACACAGCCGTGGCACACATCAATCACGTGTCCCGGAGACCTTGTGAGCCATGAAAAGGCAAAATCCGTTTGACCTGTCCAGGACTAAATTAATTATCCAATTACTCCTCTCCGAGTGACTGTGCAGCCCAGATAACTTGGGGGAGGGGGGGGGGGGGGGGGTGTGGGGGGAGGGAGGGAGGGAGGGAGGAGGTGGGCCTCGCCACGATAACAAAGGTGGCGCCCCGGTCGCGGCGTATAATCAACTTCGCGTGGTAAACGACCGCCGCCGTGGAAACGTGCGAGACCGGCGGTAAAAAAAACACACACACACACACACACAAACACACACACACAAAACAAAAGTGTCGTCGTCGTCGTCGGAAACCGAAAAAGTCATCAGCATATTTTCCCCCCGTTTCCCCTCGCAGGGAGAATAAGGACGATAAGGTAATGAGCAAAAACATAAACAGGGGGAAAGAAATAGGGGGGGGTGTGGGGGGGGGGGGGGAATATGAAAACAAGAAGAGCCTCTGGAGGCAATTTGACAAAAAAAAAAAATAGATGCAACCGTTTTAATCAGTCATTCCTCACGCTCTCATCTTGAGTCCATCTAGGGGAACGTTACATTACCACGGCAACCATCAATTGTATCTGCATGTTACACAAAGAGTGTGCTTTTCTGTATTTGATGTGTGTGTGTGTGTGTGTGTGTGTAGTAGATTGTCTTTATTAGTCACTAGTCACAAGTACCAGCAAAATGTGTGTGTGTGTGTGTGTGTGTGTGTGCGTGTGTGTCTGCGTGTGCATGTGTGTGTGTGTGTGTGTGTCTGCGTGTGTGTGTGTGTGTGTGTGTCTGCGTGTGTGTGTGAGTGTGAGTGTGTGTGTGTGTGTGTGGCAACGCCGTTCATGTCTGAGGCCCAATTACACCCTCCATCCACTCATCACGTTGGCGGCGGCGGCGGGGGGAAAAAGGAGCGGTGATGTTTTCATTTCCCGCGCTCGACTGTCGCCAAGGACAACCGAGGGAACGGCGGAGATCCATCAGCGCCGCCGCCGCCGCCGCAACAATCTCGATGCATCAAAGGCTTTTCGGCGAGATATCGCCACTCAGCACGGCACAATGTGCAGCACCCTCGTTTCCCC
>JAOPHQ010002714.1:0-15000 GCA_030340625.1 Merluccius polli | reverse complement strand
GAGTGGCATCCATTAGTGCGGAGGAAGAAAGGGGGTTGCCATGGGGACCAGGTAGTACTGCGTGTGCGTGAGAGGAGAGGAGAGTAGGTGTGTGGGGACGCGGCGGGCGGAGACGGCAGCACGCCGCGGCGTTGGGAGGACAGAAATGCAGATGTTGTAGTAGTTGTGGTCGGCGCTTAGCAACGCGTTTAGCACAACGGCCCGCCACTTGAAGCTGATGAACCTGTGGGGTGAAAGCTAGGGCCACGCGGTTCGTGTGTGTGTGTGTGTGTGTGTGCGTGATTCACATCCCCGCTTGCGTCTTTCACACGTAGCAACAGCGGCGTGACTCTGCTGTGGGAAAACACTGCTGATGAACTCCAGAGTTCAGAAAACAGGTTTATTGAACAAAATCTTAAAACATCATCATATGGCATTTATGGTAAAACACTAATTGATATGATATATATATTTATATGTATATATGAAGCCATTTTTTTGCATAAATATATAATATTCCTTTTCGTGATGAACATAACGTTGGATTACAAACGCAAATTGCGAAGAGTTTAAACAATACTGACGGAAATTAAAATCAATATTTACAATAACATAAAATAATATATAAAAAATATGTTCAAGATGGCATCTCCAGCGATACATTCATAATTACTGTATATAAGTCCCTTTTTTTTTTAGAAGAATCACATAACTTTCATTAGACCTGTTTCAAGAACAAAATGAACACGAAGATAAACCGCATCAATGGCAACAGAAAATATATATACACATTTTCTTTTTTTGTTTGGCACTGCGGACCAAACGGTCGCGGTCGCGGTCGCGGGACGACCTCCAGCCCTGAAAGGTGTGGCGAGGAACGTGACGCGCGGCTTCACTTCGAGGCCCCAGACGGGGAAGTAGACGTCGCGCTGGAACAACAAGTCAGTCAGTCGGTCGGCTCAAACAACGGACGCGGAAACCCCACAAGATGAATACAGCAAATACAGAGCCGGGCAGTCTGCACGAGGTGAACCACGACCGACGTTTGTTCCTCTACTCAGGGGCCTGCCTGCCTACAGCAGCCTCTGCTGTCAAACACACACACACACGCACACACGCACACGCACACACGCACACACACGCACACATTAAGGTATCTTTTCCTCTCCGACACAATCTATGCTTAAAAAAAAGCAGAGACAAAAACATTTTTAAATACTCTTCCATACACGCATACAGCAATGCACATTGTCTTAAGGTAAAGCTGAGAGAGTGTGTGGCTTCAAAAAGATCTCAGAGGAAAGCGGCTGATTGGTGGAAGGGATGCTATTTGCTTTGGGGGGGGGGGGTTGTCATGTGCATGAGTGTGTGTGTGTGTGTGTGTGCTTTCGAGTCCACCTGCCACGGCTCTTCAGCTCTACCTTGAAGACCTCCTCCTCCTCCTCCTCCTCCTCCTCCTCTCACTGTTCGGTGAACGCCGCTCCCCAGAAGGAGTGATTCCTCATCAGGGAGAAGTGGCGCGGGGAAGGGATGCGGTGCGGGAGAACTAGGGAGGGAGGGAGGGAGGGAGGGAGGGAGGGGTGGATGAAGTGGAGGTGCGGCTCGTCGTGTCCCTCCCTCTCCCTCCTGGGAGAAAACGATCTCAACTCCTCCCGTGGTGGCGTGTCAGCCTCCCCCGGGACTCCCCCGCTGGGTGGGCGAGGGGGGAGAAAGTGGGGGGGGGGGGGGGGGGGGGGAGTCACGCCATCGTATAGCCATAGCTCCCGCAGTGACACGCCACCAGCAGGCGGTCTTTCAGCACCTCCTGGCTGGGGTACTCCGGGAGCTTCAGCATATTGATGCTGCGTGATCACAGCATCGTTGAAAAGGTGGTGGAGGGTGGGGGGGGGGGGGGAGGGGGGGGGGAGTAGGGGAAGAAGAAAGGGGGAGGAATGGGGGGGGGGGGGGGAGATGGAAACGGTCAACACACTGAGGGGCAGATGTCAGTTTGACGGGCATGTTATTATGGGTCATACCCAGCCTACGTTTTTCGTAGACTACTTTTTCCCCGACATTTATTTGTATTTATTTGTTCGCCCGCCGCCCCATTGGCTACCCTCGGAAAAAAAAACCTGGGGTGATAAGAATGACCTGTCGCTCATTCTCCCCCGGCGGAGACCACCTCCCCCTTCAAGCTCTCCCCCGCATCTAATAATTTAGTGAACATGAACGCCCACAGCCCACAAACCCCCGGCGGCGGTGCGCAGAGGCCCCACACTGCCCTCTAGTGTCCGCGCGCGCAATTGTTTGTTTGGCCCTCCCATTCGCTCCCGTCGATTCTCCCCTGCTTTGCCAACTTGCGATACGGCGTTATTTAATGTCGCGCCCGCGAAGTTCCCTTGGGAAGGATCCTGTGTGCGTTCTCTTTCTCTTCCAACCTTTTTCTTTTTTTACTGAGCTTATCGCAAGCGTGCCAACGTGCTTGTGTGTGTGTGTGTGTGTGTGCACCCTTCCTTCAAGATTGAAGATTCATTACTTTATTACCATACAAATGAGTTGTTAGGGATTTGCCTCAGTGTGCTTATGACAGAACAGCAAACAATCACAGCATAACAGTCAAGACACATAGTAAGATAGAAAAAAATAACACGTAACCCCCCCACCGCATGACTGACACACAGAGTAACACAATGATAAATCCTTACTAAAGACGAGGGGCAGATGGAAAAATAGAAAAAGAGACAGACAGACAGATGGATAGACAGAGAGAGAGACAGAGAGAGAGAGAGAGAGAGAGAGAGAGAGAGGCAGTGCGTGCTCCTCACCATGTGCTGGAGGTAGGCAGCAGGTTGGAGGTGTACGGCACGGCGGCGACGGTGAACTTCTGCAGGCCGCTCCCGCCCATGAGGTAGGCAAACCCACCGTGAGGCACCCTGGAGCTGGACGGGAAGATTACAGTGTTAGCCACCTAGCTGTGTGGTTAGCGGCAGCGCGGCTCATCAGCGAGCTTAACGATGACCGTAAGAGACTCGAACAGCGGCCTCTTCCAGGGGAAAACGCTGTGCTAACAAAGTGCGACCAACCTGCCCGTGACGAACTGCAGCAGCAGAACCCGGTCCTCCTGCATCAGGCTCTCCACCACGTTCCAGAACCACTGGGGGGGGGGGGGGGGGGGGGGGGGAGAGAAAGGACACGGCTTTAGCATGTGTGGCGGCAGGGAGGAGCAACAACCACAGAGAACACGCGAGCGCCGCATCTCACGAGCGTTCGGATGGGAAGCGCTGCCGCAATAATCAACGGACGGCGCTCCTCCACAGACGCCGTCCGATTGGCTCCGTCTAAACCTAAAAACAAAATCTACTATTCTGCTCCAGTGCTACTACTGCTCTCGATGGCGGGCGGTAGCTACCATCCGCTCACCGCTCGCTCACAAATGATGAGATCGTTCTTCGTGCCTTGATTGAATTCAACGTGCAGAAAAAAAACGTTTTTTGTTGACGCTCCCTGCGTGTGGGGGGAACATCTAACGGTTAAGTTGACGTGGCGCTGATGGCGACGCGACGCAGTATTTTCAGATGAGCCCCCCCCGGGGGGGTGATGCGCCCCCCCCCCCCCCCCCCCCACCCACGTCCCGCCCCCCTGCAGACACACACACCTGCACCACCGGCTCCTGAAGATCGTAGCCGCTGGTGTACTCTGTGTTCCTCTTCCAGTCCTGCACGTCGATCTCCGGCAGCCCCGACAGCAGCAGCTCCTAGTCGACACACGCATGTGAGGGATAATACATCGCTGTACATTATCCCTCTTATTCCACGGCTACTTACAAAATAAATCAATCATTTGACAACAAACGAACATAACACAAAATAATTGTATTCGTTTAAAAATAATTGCATTGCTTCCGCTACCAAAAAACAAAACTAGTCTGTTTGTGAGCATATGTCTGACAGCGGTTCCTTAAAAAAGTATGTCAAAGTGAATCGCAAAAAAAAAAAAAAAAGAGGGGGATTATTATAGTATTATCAGCTAAATGAGATGCCATTCATTTCGCCGTGAAAAAAAAAAAAGCGAGCGAACTAAGGTGTCGAGGTGTGGCCAATAAAAGCAGGCAGGGGCGGGATAACCATCGCGGCGACCTATTGATCCGCCACGTGATTGAGGACAAGAACGCGGATTCTGCAGACACGCGGGAAAAAAGAGAAAAAAAATCTAATCTCTCAAAGCCGGAGCAGAGGTGGGGCTTCAAGGTGACTCGAGACAGCCGGGTGGCATCCCTGTAAGCCAGACATGGCCAATCAATCAGCGAATCACTGCCAGGCAGCTGGTGGTTAGCCTTAGCAAGGAGACCCTGGGTCCCCATGGCTTACCAGTTCATACTCGTCAAAGAGCTGGATGAGCGAGGGGGGGATGAAGGTGTGGAACCCCTGCAGGAAGGCATTTATCTGGGGCTGGATGGCTCGCGTCATCCTCAGCTCCGTCACAAGCTGGACATACTCCGCCTGAGGTCCCAGACACACACGCACGCACAGACAGGGAGGGAGCGGAGAGAGAAGGAGAGGGAGAGAGAGAGACAGAGGAAGAGAGGACGGTTGACAGGTCCAAGTGAGATAAAAACACAGAGTGAGAGAAACAAAAGGCGGAGACACGGCACTCATTTCAATAATGTCTTCTTGCCACTGTTCACGGTTCAAATGTACTTTCATCTAGCTTGTAATACACTGCCATCTACTGGAGATCTGAGGTAGGACTTCCTCTGTTCAATCAATGTTCTCGTTGTACGGCGTTGAATAGCTCACCGCTAAACCACCGAACGTAAACGTCAATATTATACAGCAGTTCAAATTCTACACATCACAGGCCCCTGACAATAATGAACCACACAAACCAATGATGTTACAATGCTAAATGGTCAGCAACCTATGGCCTCTCATCTCATTGGACGGTTCGCCTTGCGTCTAGACGGACAGCTCACCTTGTTGTCCTGGGTGACCAGGATCCCAGTGCCACCCGGTTTGAGCGGCACTTCCTCCATGGCGCCGAACACGTCCGTCTCCACGGAGAAGGTGAGCTCCAGGCCCAGGTCGCTGATGTCGTTGTCCAGGATCCACTGCAGGTTCTTGGCGTACTCCGGGTCAATGGAGGCCACGTCCTGGTAGTTCACCGGGATGCCTGAATGAAGATTGTTTTGTTTATATTTTCAATGCAATGTAAACAAAAATAAAAGATATGGCACACAGACACACTGATAAAGCCTGGCCAAACACAAACAATTCAATTACATTTCTACATTTTTTTTGTATAGAAATAGAAAAGACATGCATGGTTGCATGCAGAATGTTAAATACTATTTACATTTTAAACACAATGTGAGAAGTGGGAATAAGAAGAAAACATTATTTATAATGACCATATACGCTACATTATTGACATTATACATTATTGAGTGTCTCAACGTGGGGAAAGGTAGCATTAATAATAATATTATCGTTATATTATAATATGATTATTATGTTATTAAAGGGCCCATATTTCACCACCAGGTGTGAGTGTGATTATTACAAGCCGTTTCAAAATTGTGATGTCACTACCCTCTAGTGACATCACAAGAGGGAGTGTCCATAATGTACAGCAAGCCGGTCATATTGCTAAACAAATCCCGACAGGGTGATGCAGGACCCTCACGGTGCCTTACTAAAGAAATCAATAATTTGACACAAAATATAACAAACAAAAACATTATTTTATTGATTTAAAAATTGTCATTGCTTCCGCTGGAAAAAAAAAACACGCTCTAGTTAGATTCTACGGTTGGAAATAGCGTCCACATTAACGGTCTGTTTTTCATAGCAGCGGTCAGCTATTCAAAAATAACAGACCGTAGAATGTCAAAATTGACCAATCTGAATCAATTATTCAACAAAGCCGTGTAATAACTGGTGGTAAAATGGGGGCCCTTGTGTGTTGTGTGTTGTGCTACCCAGTATGTGCTTGTAGAAGGAGCGGGTGAAGTAGATGTTGACCAGCTGCCGGTGGTACAGCGCCAGACCCAGGACCTGCCCCGCGAAGCAGAAGTAGTTCAGGTGGTCCGGGTTCACCGACGAGTTACTGTTGGGTTGAAATGTGGTACCTGGCAGGCCCACACACACACACACACACACACACACACACACACATTCACAAATTCACAATTACACACACACAAATTCACAATTACACACACACACGCACAAGGGTACTCATAACAAACATACCGTCGGCCGACTGGGTGAAGAGGCCGTAGTCTGGGTTGATGATCTCATTGGACAGAACGTCAAACCACTCCCGCACCACACCCTGACCCTACAACAACAACAACAACAACAACAAGGTCAGAGGTGTAAATCTCCAGCATGGCTGAATGGTTGTAACAGTCCCCCGATGGTGACCCAGTCTGGGAGTTAGGAGCAGCACCGTCAGCTTACAACTGCATACTTATGGACTTTCCAACACAATGCATTCACAGCAGCAAACAAATGCGGATTACATACTCTTGTGTTCAATCTGTGTTCATTACAGGCTTTTAAAATCAGTTATGTTGCGCCTGTATTGGCCTGTAATGGTTATATAAGTGGCCTATGTATTGTTTGAGCCGGTGTTTATCTCATTTCTAGCTGAATAATAGCTCTGCCTCGAAAAAACGTTAACTGAAATCAGAGGCATGAGCGCCATCAGTGAGACAAATGGAGACAACGTATAGTAGTTTCTGAAATGTCATTAATAAACCCAGACTGAGAGAGAGATGATGAAATCATTGTTTTGTTCTCCACACTGTAGAGGAAATATTTGGGCACGGTAAACATATTCAATTATAATTACGCGGTCCGTTCCCCGCTTTTTTAACGGAGCTGAGCGGGAAGACGAAGTGTTGGGCCGGGGTGTGTGTCTCAAACTCACCATGCCCTCCTCGCCGTGGAAGCGGACGGCGATGCCTTGCTTGAGCTTCTCATTGGTGGACTTGGACACCATTTCACAGCTGCTCCGGAAGACCGAGTCTGCGGGGGAGGAAGGGGGCGTGATGTGAGATACATAACACTTTAATGTGTTGAAAAGCTCTGGGAGTGTGTGTGTGTGCGTGTGCATGTGTTTCTGTGTGCGCGTGCTTATGTGTGTGTGTGTGTGTGTGTTTCCAAAATTAACATTTCCAATTTTGTCTTTATACCTGCCAGAATGAAAAAAATCTACCGGCCAAGCAATTGTTTAAAAATGTAACCCTGCATTTGTTTGACCTGCCAAATGGTCAGGCTGGTGGCAGCAGATGTGTGTGGCGTGTGTGTGTGTGTGTGTGCATGTGTGTGTGTGTGTGTGTGACCAGGCTACCTCTGTGTATGAGCAGGATGTCGTTCTCGTTGACGGGCCGGTGCACCATCTCGTTGTCGGGCTTCCCCGCCAGCAGGTGCTCGTAGAACCACTCGCAGCGCTCCTTGAAGGGCTGAGAGCACAGGGGAGAAGGTTTCCTTCAGCGAAGCTTTCTGCCAGAGGCTTCAGGAAGTCAGGTGCCGTAGGAGACAGAGCGAACGAGTACATGCAGGGAGGAGGTCGTGTTGGATGAACGGGTCAAACACAGGACTTTCACCCAGGAGACCGGGGTTCGTGTCCTGTACTATTTTTAGACTTGGTAGACTTATTCTTTTCAGTCACAGCTTGGTTAGGTTTAGGCAACACAACTACTTGGTTAGGTTTAGGCAACACAACTACTTGGTTAGGTTTAGGCAACACAACTACTTGGTTAGGTTTAGGCAACACAACTACTTGGTTAGGTTTAGGCAACACAACTACTTGGTTAGGTTTAGGCAACACAACTACTTGGTTAGGTTTAGGCAACAACACTACTTGGTTAGGATTAGGCAACAACACTACTTGGTTAGGTTTAGGCAACACAACTACTTGGTTAGGTTTAGGCAACACAACTACTTGGTTAGGTTTAGGCAACACAACTACTTGGTTAGGTTTAGGCAACACAACTATTGGGTTAGGTTTAGATAACACATCTACATGCTTAGGTTTAGGCAACAACACTACTTGGTTAGGTTTAGGCAACACAACTACTTGGTTAGGTTTAGGCAACACAACTACTTGGTTAGGTTTAGGCAACACCTGGTGACCTCTCTCAGCATTGCATCACTGAAGAACATGACATCAAAATAAAAAGAGTTGTATAAATGAATGGGTCTCGCTCTCTTGTGTGCAGCATGCGTCGTTCCAGCAAATATTGAATAGTATTTTTTCTTGAAATGCCCATCCCTACATAATATATTCCTCTGTTCTCTAAGTGCTGCACAATTAAATATACAAGCGAAAGCGAGAGAGAGCGAGAGAGAGAGAGAGTGTGGAGGAAAGAGGACTTTTTTTCCCCTCCTTTCTTTTCTCCCTCCCCAACTCCCTAAGGAGTCGATTGAAGAATCAGAAAAATGAAATCCGAACCTTCAGGAGGTTCGGGTCTCTAATTAATACCCCCCATCCCTCCCCTAAGTCCCAGGTGAGTTGTTATAATCCAAGGGTAACGAGCCTCACTCAAATATGGACACAGAGCAGAAGTCCACACGGCCGACTGGGGCCTGTTAAAATTTATAACGGGTTTTAGGACAAGTGTTATCGCCGTGGTTATGACGTTGTTAAACGCCGCCGCCACCGAGGAGACGCTAGCGTTTCAAAGTCACATTCCACTTTGTCCTCGGAGACAGAGAAAGACGCGGGAGTAAAAAAAACTACAGTTTGCAACTGTTATGTTAAATTACCTCTGTAAGGATATATTGATGCAATTTAATATATCCATATTAAATTGCATCAATATATCCTTGCAGAGGTCATTCATTCCATTATATAAAACAAAACTAATTGGGGCATTTCTCCATTGTTGCCATGTTAAAGTCCTTCTTGTAACATAACAGATATCCCACCTATCCCGGATATCCCAGGATATTCCAGTGAACATCCCAAGGTCGCTACCGTGCGGAGAGCTAACAAAGTTTTCCATTGCAACAATTTTAATGATCGGATTTGTTGTGTCAGAACCACAGAACTAACAAATGTCACAAATGATACGAAAGCCCTGAAAGGCAACATAAAAAAATATATGTTTTAAAAAATGTAAATACAAGTTAGCATTTGTCTCAGTAGACTTCATGATGAATTGATTGAATAAAAGTTTATCAAGTTTTCTCAAAGTCGCTCGGACAACTTTCTTTTCGAAATCAAAACTCATGGAGTCTCCTTGAGGGTGATTAGGGTTGTGTGAGATTCAAGAAAACATACAAAAAACATGATATGACTTTGCTGCTATTATTATTTTCAGAATTACCCAAAATTCTCAATTCAAAAAGCCCAGTTCAGGTGAAATATTTACGACGAGATGAAAGGCCGTTTACAAAGTGGCAGAGAAAGTTGCAGCAGTGTGACCGAGTTTAGTGGCCAAGCGTCCGACACTGCTGCACGGGGTCTCAAGAGACGAGTGTCCAATCACCATCGCCGGTACATCCCCCGGTATTTAAACATGGCGGATAATGGACCACAACACAGTGACTCATACCAAAGGTAAATGACAGCATTTATTTTAAAAGGGGGCAATAACAATGTTCCAAGTGGAAATGACACTGCATTGCAATTTTGTTGCCAAGAAGCACAGCAGCGTTATCATTTCTTATTACATCTCCAGGTGAAATACAGTTCTTGAAGTTTGTGTTTTATTTTGGGAGAGTTGGTGCGTCGCCAGCTTCCAACTCCAGGCGTAACATTAGCATTAGCACCCTGCCTCTGCCGCTGCAACAGCCACCAATAGTTTCAGAAGTCACTTTCAGAACTTTATCTTGTGATCCTTGCACAAATCTTTGTCTCGTTACAAATCTTTCCTCTGAACTGGGCTTAATGAAATGATTGATAATTGATGAACAGAGACAGGAGTGTGAGACGTATCTGAGACCTGTCCAGTCCGCCCTAGACTTGTATAACTCACCGACGTGTGGCCAGCGATTTGGCTTTGAAACACTCCTGGGGTCATTTTTTTACACCCACCCAGGCTTTTGTGTGCACACCAGACAGTTTTTAGGTAGTTTCAGGTATTAGTTATTTCATAATGTTAATATTGACATTGAGGAAGAAGAAAAATGGAAACCGTTCATCTATGTGGACTTGCAGTCTTTGTAGGTTTTTGTTTCGTTTTAGACATTTCAAATGAAATAACGACTACGGGGGTGGATGGGAGGGTGAATTTGATGTTGAATGGCCTATTAGATGGTGGGTGGGGGGGGGGTTATTCACACGGGTATCAAATATCTAAATACTGAAGCGAGTTACTTAAAAACTCCCTGGGGTGCACAGAAAAGCCCGGGGAAGGTGTGAAAATGACGAAATTCCCCTTCAATACGAGACTCATTTAACACCGGGCTCACCTGGCCTTTGATGATGTGCATGAAACGAGACATCAGCTCAGGACACTCCAGCAGGAAGTGGAAGTGGTTAAAGATGATCTTTGGATTCCTGACAGAGAGAGATAAGAGAGATATGAGAGAGATATGAGAGAGGGAGATACGAGAGAGAGAGATATGAGAGAGAGAGATATGAGAGAGCGAGAGAGAGAGAGATAAGAGAGAGAGAGATAAGAGAGAGAGAGATAAGAGAGATATGAGAGAGAGATATGAGAGAGGGAGATATGAGAGAGAGATATGAGAGAGAGAGAGATATGAGAGAGCGAGAGAGAGAGAGAGAGAAGAGAGAGAGAGATAAGAGAGAGAGAGATAAGCGAGATATGAGAGAGAGATATGAGAGAGAGAGATATGAGAGAGAGAGAGAGAGAGATAAAAGAGAGAGAGAGATAAGAGATAAGAGAGAGAGATAAGAGATAAGAGAGAGAGAGAGAGAGAGAGAGAGAGAGAAAGAGAGAGAGAGAGACAAACAGTGTGGGCGTGTGGAGAGCCAGCAGAGCGTTTCAGACACCAAGATAAGCAATTATAGAAGAAAAAAAAAATAGGAGTGAGTGAGTGAGTGAGTGAATGACAGAGTGACAGAAAGAGACATAGACAGAGACAGAGAGAGAGAGTGAGAGCACCAAAGTGAGAGGCCGATCGATACGGCGTGTCTCTGGGTGAGCGGCTTCATATCCGACAACAAGGGGCTCCCGTATCAACTCACCGGGTTACGAAGCACTTGAGCACCTCGTCATGCTTGCACACAAACTCGATGAAGCGCGGCGATGTCATCCTGCCAGGGGAAGAGCACACAGAGGGGGGGGGAAAAGCGTGAGGACCGGGCGCCTCAGGAAGAGCCCGGAAGCGGCTCGCCCATCGCTTAGGAGGAACAAGCGGTTACTCACGGCAACCGACGTACGCACTGCGGCCCATAGCGACAAGGGACCTTCCACCGCCATCCCTCGCGACGTCCTTCAATTTGCGCCTTGGTGTTTGGCTTAAAAGGGACGTTTTATTCATTTGTTCACAATTACAGGGTCCAAAATTTACTTTCATAACGTTGTCTTTTAACCTGCCAGAGTCGCTTGGCCAGAGTACCGGCCAAGCAATTGTCTCAAAATGCAACCCTGCATTTTTTTTAGCTGCCAAATGGTCAAATCCATCAGCTATTGGCTGGTGGCAGGTGTTCATTTTGGACCCTGCAATTATGGGCTGGAGTTAAGGACTCTCCGTCCATTTTATAACTCCATCCATGCTGTTGTATCGCTGTATTTTTATTCTTTGTTGGAATGATAGTACTATGGACCGTTTTTAATTTTTCCATGAAGAAAAGCCATTTTGGGCTCGCAAATTAGCCTTGGCTAGGAACTCTTCACGCAGGACATCTGCGTCATGTTTTTCAACCTGTAATAATGTTTTCTGCATTGTCAAACATACATATTTCATATTTTGTCTGTGTGTGTGTGTGTGTGTGTGTGTGTGTGTGTAGGGCGGAAGCTATTTGCATGCAGAAATTGATGATATGAGTGAAGATTTCTCCATCATCACGTTGAGTGCGTTCACACAGCTGGGAATCCTCAAGAGTTTTCAGGTTTAATCAAATGAAATTAAATAAAAATGTCCTCCCCGCCAACACGCCCGTTGGATTAAATAAACAAGACAAGTACATTACAAGTACGAGACACAAGTTTGTATGCATTGAGCTCAAGTCACATCCTATTCTCGACATTTTGACAATTTCTCAGGATAAAGGACTTGGGATATGTTAAAGTCCAGTGGTTCTGAACTGGTCTAGCCTCTGGACCCACATGTCATCACAACCCAAAAATGTAAAAATGCATTTACCAATATTGCAGTAATCAACAATGCCTTCATGTATTGTTAAGAACATGGAGCGAACAAAAAGCTGCAACACTTGGGGCTAAATTCAATGAAATCATAAGCCATTGAAACATGAATCAAGATGGAAACATTTGTTCATTCATGGGCTTCTTTCTAAAGATTAAAGTTTAGCATATGCTCTGCGACCCTCTCAAAGTGCCCTCCAGTTGAGGATCACTGCTTCAAACCAGTCTCCAATGTCAAACGGTTATTTGAAAGTACGCTAGTGTCCTGATGAGATACTTTTTTAATCCACTTAGTGTGTCACATTGTCGGTTTTAACCAATACATCCAGAGGGCGGCCATGTTTGAAATGCTGCGCTCAAACCATGGAGGTTAACAACCGAGAATGTATTGGTTAAAACCGACGATGTGACCCAATACGTGGATATGAATCTCTGTTTCGCCGCGTAGCAACAAAGGTATCAGTGCATTTTTCATAAGGACAAGTGCGTGAGTACGGTATGAATAACCGATTCGACATTGGAAAGTGGTTCAAAGGACCAGTGTAGTTTCGTGCCCAGCGGTCCGTGCCGGTGGCAGAGTGTGACCCCACAGCTCACAGTGTTCGTACATGATTCATACGGAGCACAGCAGGGGGCACCAGCATGCGGGGCGATGTCTACAGAGACGACCGTAAAGTCCTCCTTCGTCTGACGATCTCAGTCTAGTCTCTGAGATCGTATTTAAAAGTGACTGGGCTTTATGTACGCGCCGCCTCAGTCTTTGGTATGTTTTTATGGTAACACTTTAGATTAGGGACCGCATATTCACCACTAACTAGTTGCTAAGATCGTAATTTATGTAAAACAACCTTACTTCCTATCAATAAGCAGTAATTAGGAGGTTATGGAGAGAAAACTCTAATATTAAAGTTAATGGCCTAGTAGTTGTAGAATATGGTCATGCAGAATAATGCATTAATAAGTGCTTTATAATGACTAATAAAGAGACAACATGTGTGCTTATAAGCAACTAGTTAACGGTGAATATGTGAAGTGTTACCGTTTTTATTTCCTAATCCATTCTTTGGAAACATTTCTACATATCTTCTCTTTTAAACATGAAATATGAAAAATACAATCTCCGTTCTCAGGACATTTTGCAATTGGTTGATTTTAAAACTATGGTGAAATCTAAGTCCAGGTTGTCTGTGTTTGCAAATGTTTTATCTGATCATTTTAATGTGGCTCAAATTGATGTCCATTTATGGTTGAACCTCTGTGTTACTGCTACTCTTGGCCAGGTCTCCCTTTTAAAAGAGATCTTTGACCTCACTGGGACAGACCTGATAACCTGGTAAAGACCAACTCACCCCGGCGGCATCTGACAGGAGCAGCTCATGTAGAACGCCTGGATGACGGCGCTGAGGCGGTTCGCCGTCATGGAGATGACGTCCTCGCCGTCGCCGTACGCCGCCTCCGTCGTCTCCATGATGACCTGCTGTGGGTCCAGGGCATCGGCGTCTCCGCCGTCGCTGGCCTCTCGCTGCTTGAGGAGGAGCGAGGCGATCTCGCTGCTGGGCGAGGAGGCCGACGACGGGTTCCTCCCGTTGCGGTCCAGCTCGGAGGAGATCAGCACCAGCCACTCATCCAGGGAGTGCCACAGCAGCTCCATCGGCTGGTACAGAGTCACACAGGGAGAGAGAGGTAGAGGTAGAGAGGTAGAAGTAGAGAGGTAGAGGTAAAGAGAGAGACAGACAGACAGACCGATAGACAGACAGACAGAGAGGTAGATTTAGAGTGAGTGAGTGAATGAGTGAATGAGCGAGTGAGTGAGTAAGAGAGAGAACAAGAGGTAGAGACAGAGAGACAGATAGAGAGAGAGAGACAGATAGAGACAGATAGAGACAGAGAGAGAGACAGAGACAGAGAGAGAGAGAGAGAGAGAGAAGAGTGGGGAGACAGTGGCGAGACAGCGGGGAGGACAAAAGAAATAGGGCAAGAGCCTGATGAACGAGATGTAATTGAAGAGAAAAACTTGTCACTTGAGCTGCGCAGAAGCACAGATGCCAACTCATCGGCTCACATGACTATTCATGCAAATCAAGCAATCGCACAATCACAATCACACCCCCGGAGAGACAACCCCCCCCCCCCCCCCCTCCCCCCTCACATCGCATCGGCGTTGACAGTGGCAATCATTCTCAAATAGTATTTTCATCAAGCAAATCGTATCGGCCTGAGTGATTGTACTCTCTTCACTGTGAGATGAGATTTTAATAGCCTAACTCTGTCGGGAGTTGATAAATTGAAATTGTTTTGAACTTCCGAACCCCCCCCCACACACACACACACACACACACACACACACACACACACGCTAACCCATCACCATCCTCACACCCATGCCACAGACACAGACATGTTAGCATATTTGACACTTTAAAGATTACGACCAACCCCCTTTTCAGAAATGATGTTAATATCTATATAGGACTCACTTCTATGGGATCAAACTCTCTTCTGGAAACCTGCTGGCTCCGAGCCCACTCTTCCTGTTCCTGTTTTATACGCATCTGCATCGCCAATGGAATGAGTTCTGATTTGTTGTTGGTGTTGTTGTTGTTATTGTTGTTGTTAGTTGAACAGACACAATTGAGCTTAGTGCAGTCCTGACTAGTAGGAGGGGGAACATGGTTACCCCGACAACGTTTTAAGTTGTGAATTGTAACCGGCGTCACTCTATACTATACTAAATGCAGTCACTAGGTAAAAAAAAA